>OY804603.1:11040311-11311735 GCA_963680895.1 Fragum sueziense
CCACCACCCACCACCACCCACCACCGACCACTACCACCAAACACCACCCACCACCGACCACTACCACCAACCACCACCAACCACCACCAACCACCACCCACCACCACTCACCACCAACCACCACCACCCACCACAGACCACCACCACCAACCACCACCCACCACCACCCACCACCACCCACCTCCAACCACCAACACCCACCACAGACCACCACCACCCACTACCACCACCACCACTTTTGGGTGTCAATGTATTTTTCAATACATGTATATGACCAGTCCATTGAGAAATGAAGATCAGGGGCCCGTTTTACTAACGAACTTACGCAAGAATTTTTCGTAGATTTGAACGTAAGTTCAAATTATTTGCGTAAGTGCGTTTTACTAAAAATGTTCGCAGGTAAGATTTGCGTAAGTTTTTGCGTAACTTTACGATCAAAAAAAGTTGACGTAAGTATTTTCGTAACTAATACCAGTGCCTCAATTTACCTAATAAAGCACTGTAAACTAAAGAAATACCGAAAAAATTCAAAATATATATGAAAAGAAAGGTTGAAATTCAAAAATCCACGGAAAATGTATGTTTATTTCATTGTTTTTTCTCACTTTGTTTTTTGTTACTATTTATAGAATAGGAAACCAACAACATGACAGCTAGTATTTCTCACGTTTTCCCGATTCTAATGGACAACTTCGAACGTAGAAAAAACGTTGAGTGTTCAGCACAATTATATTTCAGCAAACCGCCTAAAATTCCGAATTTCTGTCATCTTTATAAGGAGATTTACGTTTATTAATGCATAAAAACACAGTATGAACAGAAAACACAATTATTATATATTAATATTTACTAGAAACTAGACCGAGGTGAGAGCACATTGTTGATTTATTTTTAGCCTCTATTGTTCTATTTTTAGAGTTACGACAATTTTTTTCTTACGTTCAAAATTTTCCTACGATCGTTTAGTAAAACGCACTTAAGAATTTGCGTAAAATTTTTTTTAACGTAAAGTTACGCAAAAACTTACGCAAATGTTAGTAAAACGCTACCCAGGTACTTTAGGAACTGTCTGCATATGCCTCCAGAAACACATTATATACTCCCTTTAGTTTACGCTCATTATACGTTAGGTTGACGTTCCGAACCCGTTTCTCACACGTGAAAGGTAAGCTGGTGTACGCTACTCATAAGTCGGAATACGCTGTTTCGAAGGTGTTTTACTATGAATGCTATCTGATTTCAGGTTACAGTAAATGGTGATCTTCTATTGAGATATAACCATGTGTACTACCCACTCTCAGATACAGCCTTCATACGATTTGTCTCTTCTGGGGCCCGTTTTACTAACGAACTTACGCAAGAATTTTTCGTAGATTTGAACGTAAGTTCAAATTATTTGCGTAAGTGCGTTTTACTAAAAATGTTCGCAGCTAAGATTTGCGTAAGTTTTTGCGTAACTCTACGATCAAAAAATAGTTGACGTAAGTATTTTCGTAACTAATTCCAGTGCCTCAATTTACATTATAAAGCCTTGTTAACTAAAGAATTACCGAAAAATTCAAAATATATATCAAAAGAAAGGTTGCAATTCAAAAATCCACGGAAAATGTATGTTTATTTCATTGTTTTTTCTCACTTTGTTTTGTGTTACTATTTATAGAATAGGAAAACAACAACATGACAGCTAGTATTTCTCACGTTTTCCCGATTCTAGTGGACAACTTCGAACGTATAAAAACGTTGAGTGTTCAGCACAATTATATTTCAGCAAACCGCCTAAAATTCCGAATTTCTGTCATCTTTATAAGGAGATTTACGTTTATTATTGCATAAAAACACAGTATGAACAGAAAACACAATTATTATATATTAATATTTACTAGAAACTAGACCGAGGCGAGAGCACATTGTTGATTTATTTTTAGCCTCTGTTGTTCTATTTTTAGAGTTACGACAATTTTTTTCTTACGTTCAAAATTTTCTTAGGATCGTTTAGTAAAACGCACTTAAGAATTTGCGTAAGATTTTTTTTAACGTAAAGTTACGCAAAAACTTACGCATATG
Organism: Fragum sueziense; assembly: GCA_963680895.1. Classification (NCBI taxonomy): domain Eukaryota; kingdom Metazoa; phylum Mollusca; class Bivalvia; order Cardiida; family Cardiidae; genus Fragum; species Fragum sueziense. The sequence continues at coordinate 11,042,376 of OY804603.1, forward strand.
TTAGTAAAACGCTACCCTGATGTCTGCTGTCAACGTATCGTATTTTACCCACCATGATACAGTTGGAGCTCGTTATATCGACACCGGCGAATGGGAAATGAACGCTAGTCCGGTCATTATCGATATATGTATCAGAACCCTTTTGAACTAAATATTGCCATAAGCAATCTAATTGAAATCCGTTGTTACGTGACAGTAACATATGACGGGCACCAGGGGGTCAACTTCTATGGAAATCGAGATTGTCTGTATTACTCTAAATAATCAAATGTATCACATATAATTTTCCATGACAAGCGCATGAAAATACATAGTTCTGCACTGAAATATTAGATGTATGTCTCTGCGAAGAACAAATCTAGAAAACGTTAATTTGATAGGTCAGAAGAAAATGTCGTAGAAGACGACCCCTTACGGGTGTCTTTCAGACGATAATTAAGTTAACGCCGGATTTGAATCAGGTTGTGCAGTTGGAAAGGGAGATGAATTGCTCCTTCCGAGCAAATTCTTTCTTTTTGCTACCATATTATGAAGTGAGAACGTACTTGATGAACGAAAAACGTATTAATACCATTTTAATCGAAACTAGAATATCACTGAAAGTGATCATACCCCCCCCCCCTTACAGCACTGTTTTTGTGCATTTTGAGAAGTACATTTCATTTGAACGGTGAGCTGATCAATTGGGAGAGCATTTCATTCCCATTTCACTTGTCTTGTCTTGTCTTGATGCCAATATAAGTTATTCTAATGAGTATAAATGTTATTAAATTTTTTATGTTGTTGCGGATAAGCGAGAAACACGCATATAAAGTTGAGACAGAATCGATAAAATCCATATAAATCCGAACTGTTGTCCACAACAATTTGTTCAATTTTAACACAGAAACATATATTTCTCGTAAACTACGCAATATTTTGGCTTGAAATTTTCAGAATTTTCATAAGGAAAATTTAATATGCTCTTTCAGATAAAATAAAAGTTAAATTTATGACAAGTCCGATAAGCCTTGCCCTGCCACGACCACATTTTTGACGAATAAAAAATTCGCAAAAAAAAAAAAAATGTAATGAGTCACCCAATGAACATTCCTTCCAAGTTTGGTAAGGAGCCTGAGGAGAAGATTTTTGAAGACTTATCTAACGATTTCTCGAAGTCTGATAAGCCCCGCTGTGCCAAGCCCACGTTTTTCACCCAATCAGAAATTCATGAACATGTCGTGCCTTGACAACCAGAAGTGTCTATCAGCACTTTTGGCCGAAATGCACATTTTAGCATAAATGAGGTGTAAATATAGTGTTCAATTTTATTGTCATATTCCAACTATAAATTATAAAACTGACAAGGGACATTTATTTATTCCATTCATTGACCGCCATAAGTAGCTATCAGCAGATGATGGGGTGCCAGAAGTGGCTATGAACAATCACCAATATCTTGCATACATACGATACTTGGGCTCTATCATACACGAATTCTTATCAGATAGGCATCTGTTTATTATTTCTTTGGCCTTATACCATTTCGAATGTTTATTCTAGACGTGTTTAATGTTATGTAGATAAACCGAACATATCTTATTTGGTATTTTAAAATGTGGATTTTAAACTTTTGCTGATAGCTACTTCTGGCACCCCATCACAAATATTGTCACTTTATGTTTTGGTCATTCTGAGCTTTAAATAACTTCAGAATTGTTTCATTTCTTTAACTGATCGTGTTTTTATTTAAAATGCAGAATTGGCGTTTCTCAAATCATACATGCTTTTTGCAAGTTTTGAATGCTGGTAGCGCCTTCTGGCAGTATCAAATTCGAAACTTCATTTCTGTAAATGTTCTATACAATAATTGCCATAAATGAATAAATGCATTCCTTTGGTTAAAACATCAATGTCAGAATCAGTCTTGTTTAATAATCCAGCAACGTTTGATTGCAGACATTTTTTGTAAGATCCAAAGGTTCTTTTTTGTAACGCACAAAATCTAGTTTAGTTATACCAAAATGTATACATGTATTTCTATGAATCTTAAATATCAATCTAGTTCATAAATTCGTAATGTGTTTGTGGCAAAAGTTAATCTCATTATTTTTCAATTGAAACATTGATAAATAAAGCCACATCATTCAAACACACACACAAAAAAATGTTTTTCAGGGATCAAACGTATTATTTTTGTATCTGTGTGCAGCATTAGATGGGCATTTGTCTTTAGCATTGTTCTAGAAATACCAATTTTTCAGACATACACATCAACAAAATTATCATTTCATGTTTGTATTAGAAAGATTTTTGTGTGCGTCTTCTCTCAGATTTTTATTGAAATTCATCAAAGCCATATTTACCTTTGTTCACTCCACCATACTAAGTACAGATCAATGACTTCTTAATTCTAGAGTATTGACGAAAACACTGGCAACGATTAATTATAAACAAAATAAGTAGAAGACGAAAGAAGAAAACAAATTAGTGATATGTAATACATGTGATATATATAGGACATTTCCAGAAAAACAACTTAAAACTGCATTAAATATAAATTAAAACTTATTTTATGTTAAATGGTGAATAAAAATAAAACAATTAACGATAAGTTAAATTGATAGCCACTTCTGGCTGTCAAGGGACGATGTGTTGGAAACAGTCTCTCAAGGTACATTCCTGCCAAGTTTGGTTAAAATTGGCCGAATAATTGATTTCTAAAGATTTTTTCCGATTAAGCCCCGCCCTGCCACGCCCACATTTTTTGACGGATCAAAAACTGCATTAAATATAAATTAAAACTTATTTTATGTTAAATGGTGAATAAAAATAAAACAATTAACGATAAGTTAAATTGATAGCCACTTCTGGCTGTCAAGGGACGATGTGTTGGAAACAGTCTCTCAAGGTACATTCCTGCCAAGTTTGGTTAAAATTGGCCGAATAATTGATTTCTAAAGATTTTTTCCGATAAGCCCCGCCCTGCCACGCCCACATTTTTTGACGGATCAAAAATTCACAAACAATTTTGGAAAGGGTCACCTAAGGAACATTCCTGCCAAGTTTGGTAAAAATTGGCCCTGTGGTTAAGGAGGAGAAGATTTTTGAAGAATTATATAACGATTTCTCGAAGTCTGAAAAGCTCCATCCTGTCACACCTACATTTCTCACCCAATCTAACATTTATGAACACATGTTAAATAAAGTCACTCAATGGACATTCCTGCCAAGTTTGGTTCAAATTGGCCATGTAATTGATTTTTAAAGATTTTTCGCACGACTGCTCTAAGTCTGATAAGCCCCACCCTGCCACACCCACAATTTTTGACGAATCAAAAATTTAAGGACAGTTTTGAAAAGGGTCACCAGAGGAATATTCCTGCCAAGTTTGATAAGAATTGGCTCAGTGGTTAAGGAGGAGAAGATTTTTTGAAAAAATATCTAATGATTTCTCGAAGTCTGATAAGCCCCGCCCTGTCACGCCCACATTTTTCAGCCAATCAAAAATTGTCGAGCATGTGTTGAAAACAGTCACTCAAGGGCCATTTCTGCCAAGCTTGGTTCAAATTGGCTTAAAGGGACATTTCATTCCAATTTCAATTTTTTAAAGTATGTCTTGATGCCAAGATTGGTTATTCTTATGAGTATAAATACTATTAGTTTTTTGAAGTTGTTGCACATAAGCGAGAAACACGCATTTAAAGTTGAGACATAATCGATAAATTGCATATAAATCCGAACTGTTGTCCACAACAATTTGATCAATTTTAACACAAAAATATAAATTCCTCGTCAACGGCGCAATATTTTGGCTTGAAATTTTCAGAATTTTCATAAGGAAATATGCTCTTTCAGATAAAAATAAAAGTAAAATTTATGACAAAAAAATCTGAAATGTTACTTTAATAATTATTTTTTTAAAGATTTCTTACATGATTTCTCTAAGTCCGATAAGCCCCGCCCTGCCACGCCCACAAATTTTGACGAATCAAAAATTCACGAACAAATGTTAAAAAGGGTCACCCAAGGAACATTCCTGCCAAGTTTGGTAAGAATTTGCTCAGTGGTTGAGGAGGAGAAGATGTTTAAAGAAAAAGCCAACAGACGGACCAACAGACCAACCGACCAACAGACAGACAAGCTGACTCCTATATATTCCTCCAAAATGAATTTGGGGTATAATTAAAAAAATGGGATGAGTCGAACTCCGGATATTCTGAGGTGAAATGATTTTTTTTACGACTTCGATACAACTGTACTCCTCAAAATAAGATTAGGACCACACTTTCAAAGTGCGATATTTTGTGATTCCTTATATGAATCTATTTACGATTTGTTGCATGGCAACTAGTACCCTTTCTTCATAATCAGTTGATCAGTATATTTGAAAATTAACCGAATTTAAAACTGTAAGAGAAGATGACATAACACTACCCTTTAAAATGCTTGTTTTTGCATGTAGTGAATGTAATAGTAACTTTGAGAAAAAGCCCCTATTCCAGGGATTTTCTTTTGAAAAATCACACGCATGGCTAGTTTGACTATCTTGAACCTCTAGTAACTCAATGCAAGAAAATTAGAAGTTATTGATTAACTTCTGGTACCCTGCATGCGGGATTTACACCATGACTCTACCATCGCCCGTTTGAGAGCTTCCAGCAACACTTATGGAACAGTATGAGAAGAAATCCTTTCTGTAATGATAGTCCCATACAGTTGCAACAGGATTCACGTGAGGAGAGAGTACTGTCCGTTGCATAAGTTACATTTCTCTCTCTCTTAAAAACTCAGCTGCAATTCTAACCATATGCGGACGGTCCTTAACGTCTCCTAAAATGATTTTAGGAATGATAGCACCACTGAATGGATACGATTTTCTGTCGAGAACCATATCTCTATATCGATCACCGGTCAGCGATCTGTTAGGGTGAATACCAAGTTCCGTAGAACCATCTTAACATACCCAGCCTACACAAGCACAAATGGCCCATTTCACCTATCGTCTTTTACACAATAAAAATCTTAAAAACACCAAATTTTCCGAAGAAACACTGCGACTTTTCCATTCTACCACAATTTGCACCGATTGCATCCCAAAAAATAGACCTCAAATCCGCAAAAAGAACGATGCTTTGTGGACATTGAATGTCAATGCAAAATAGCCCGGTCTGTGCGGCTGAATTGGAGCTTACCGCTAGCCTCCGTGCGCACAATTTATGAGCTCAGATGTGCTTGTTATTGTTTTAACATAAACAGCTTGTACTGTTGGTCTCTTGTGTAATTTGATGGACGATAACGCTCGTCTTCACACGTCTAGCTTTGTCCTCAAGAAGGAAAAAACGCAGCTTATCGAAAGGTTAGCAAGCTTCCATACATGAAACTCATTAAACATGTGTAGGACTGTCATCACAAGAGAATCCCTTCCCATATTGTCCACACAGATACATCGTAAGCTTTTAAAGGGGTTCCGGTAGATGCATTGTCTATATCCCTGCAAGCAGGAACTGGAAGTTGATTTCAAGCGTCTGTTCACATTAAAGGACCGCTATGGATAAGGCGAGAGATCTCCCTAAAAGGCTCAAATGGAAGTCAACTTTCAAAACATGCAAAATGATGATTATTTGGAGCTGTATTGTTAGATTTATACCTAAATCACATGAAAACTAATTTTGTACAATCAAAACAATTCGACATGTACAGATAACTCTTGGCTTTTGTATCTACCCCTAAAATTACATTTTTTTACCCACCGGTATTCATTTAACCAGAATTGAGTTTTCAATGGTTTTATTAGCAAGCTTTTTTCTGTAAATGTAAGGACAATTAATGTTAAAATCATAAACCAGTTTTCGTTTGGTTCTTAATGCGCATGCGCCTCATCGAAACGGGTTTAAAGGCGAAATCTTCTCACCAAAATTATGGCAATTGGTAATCGAGTATATTTATATACTGACGTCAAATAAAAACGCTCTAATGAAATATGTCGGTATTTTCCTTGTGTCTATTACCATGTTGTTGAAATGTGTACTGTTTATCATCATTTTGACCGACAATTACGACAAGTGAAAAAATATGCGTTTCTGTCCATTAACATGTCCATTTCCGGTGACTGGTCACATTTTCTACTTGCGCTTCGTGTATGGACATCACGTCATGAAATTTGTTACATTTTACACAGTAACATTTGTTAGTGGATAAGCAACCACGAATTCAAAGTGTTTCTTAAGAAGCATCCGAATTGAAAGATTCCAAGACTAAATTCTAAAAAAGGAGCCCGTAATATAGCCATTTTTGAATGCGACGAATGCACATACAAGTCGCGAGACAGTTTAATATAGTGTGTTTCTCGATTCGGTGTCTTGATCGACGCGTTAGAATTCTGCGAACGTTTATTGATCGGCCACGCTCAACTAGACCTCACGTAACGCCTGTAAAGCAAGATGATTATCCACGTTAACGTCATGTACGTTTCTGGTTTGTGACGTTTTGATCGACGTTCTGTCGAATAGTCGGTAAATGTGGTAGCCAAATAAATGTGTTTCTGGCAACTATTGTTGTTGCAAGTAACGTTTGAAATAGACACACTGCTTGGAAAATAGAGCTCATATATTAGCCATTTTCGAATACGAGAAATCAAGAACAAGCCGCCTGACGTTTTTACGTCTTGCACTGCACAATTATGCATCTTGGTCGACGAGTAAGAGTTACAGAAACATTTGCCAATCGGCCAAAGTCAGATAGGCCTCATGTAACGCCTGTTATACAAGAAGCTGTCTTACGTTAACGTCATATGCGTTTCAGGCTTGAGACGTTGAAATCGACGTTTGGTTTAGTATTCACTATTTTTGGTCACCAAATAAGACGTTTTACGGTATCTTTTGTCGTCGCAAATAAAGTTTGAACCACGGGCTACTGCTTTTCAAATGGAAATTATGATACCGCTCTGTTTAAATGTGCCGTTTTTTGTAGACTGTAACAATTTTTTAATCATTTTTCAACAACAGATAATCAAATTTACAGATGGAAATCAGTATTTGTAATTTCAAATCAGGTTTACTGAATATTTGGACATTTTTTAGGGTTGAGGCGTTTTTATTTGACGTCAGTATAGTATAAAAGTACGTCCCCCCCCGTGACCCAGAACATCCTTTTTACCAAGGAAGCCTATGGTAAAGTTCCACAACATATGTCAATGGGAATCTGGGTCAAGGGGGGACGATGTTCGCCAGCCCAAGGAAGGTATGTATTTCTTGGTTTTGGGCGGGAAAGTGCGCTTTTAAAGTTCTTTAAATGATGCGCATGCGCAATGCGGACAAAACCAAAGTTGTCATATGATGTCAACACCATTTATCCTTGTACCTGTAGAAAAATATACAAATAAAACAAAACAAAACAAAAAAAAACAACAACAAAAAACAAACAAAAAACAAGAGGGCCAAGATGGCCCTGGATCGCTCACCTGATAGAAGTTTGAAACTTTCTCCATGCAGAACAAGACCCATCTTTTACATGACCTAGGTATCTCTAAGAGAAGAACACGAAACTTAAGATGCGAGATTATGATCCAGCTGAAAACAGCATTCTTAATCTTTAATGATCGATATTTGTGGCTGTTATAGTGAAAACCAAGTCGATAAAAAAACATCAATTTTGTCATAATCCAGGGCACATGACTCTGTTCTGAAAAAGATATTCTCATCAAACTTATGTCCAAGTTGTTTTTTGATTGGTCAATATTTATTGCTGTTTGAGTGAAATTAAAAACAAAATCGGCAATTTTGTCACCATCAAGGGCACACAACTCTGGCTTTTTTAGTCCGATCAATATGAAAAATGAAATCATATAAGATCTCATGGTCACCAACATTGTTACCAAGTTAAGTCTTGATTGGTCAATATTTGTGTTTTTTGAAGTGAAAATAAAGTTGAAAATGGCAATTTTGTGAAATTCAAGGGCTAATAACTCTGGTTTTCTGGTCCGATCAAGCTGAAAATTTAATTCATTCAGCAGTTTATAGTTAGCAACATTGTTGACACTTATTGTCTTGATTGGTCAATAAATGTAGATGCTAAAGTGTAAACAAAGTCGAAAACGGCAAATTTGTCAAATTCAAGGGCACATAACTCCGGACTTCCTTCTTCGATGACACTGAAAATCAAACTCATTCATTATTGTATGGTTACCAACATTCTAGCCAAGTTTTGTCTTGATTGGTCAATATTTGTTGATGCTAGAGTGGTAACAAAGTCTAAACTAGCTATTTTTGAAATCAAAGGGCACATAACTCCGGACTTCCTAATCTGATCTGACTCAAAATCATACTCGTCCAAGAACTTATTGTCATACATGTTTTGACCAAGTTTGGTCAAGATTGGTCAATATCTGTAGATGCTAGAGTGGTAACAATGTCAAAACTAGCGATTTTTGATATTCAAGGGCGCATAACTCCTGACTTCCTGATCCGATCTGACCCAAAATTGAACTCATCCAAGAACTTATTGTTACATATGTCTTGACCAGGTTTGGTTAAGATTGGTCAATATTTGTAGATGCTAGAGTGGTAACAAAGTCAAAACTAGCTATTTTTGATATTCAAGGGCGCATAACTCCGATCTTCCTGATCCGATCTGACCCAAAATCGAACTCATCCAAGAACTTATGGTCATACATGTTTTGACCAAGTTTAATTAAGATTGGTCAATATATGTAGATGCTAGAGTGGTAACAAAGTCAAAACAAGCCATTTTTGACGTTCAAGGGCACATAACTCTGGACTTCCCGGTCCGATCTGACTCAAAATCGAACTCATCCGAGAACTTATGGTCATACATGTTTTGACCAAGTTTGGTTAAGATTGGTCAATATTTGTAGGTGCTAGAATGGTAACAACAAAATGTGAACAGACAGACGGACAGACAGACGGACAGACAGACGGACAGACAGACGGACAGACAGACAGACGGACGCCGACGGACAAAAAGCGACCACAATAGCTCACCTTGAGCACTTCGTGCTCAGGTGAGCTAAAAACAAAAAAATCCAGTTTACCTCTATGAATACCGGTAGTATAAGAAAATGAAACCAATTAGTTTGGTACAAAAATCAAGAGTTATCTGCACCTATTAAAACTTTTTAATTGACATGAAATTGGTATTCATTTCATTTATTTATCTACATAACCATTTTGTTTCTCAATTTGTAAGGCCATCGAGCTGAGCCTTTTAGGGAGATTTCTCGTCTTATCCATAGAGGTCCTTTTAGTGATAGAGGCATAAGATGGTGATGCAGGCTATGCACCTGAATTATCAGAGGAGAATCTAGAGAAACAAGGACCTTTTCTATAAAATGCTATCCCACCCACTATATGTAAAATCAAGCATTTTCAGGGGTAGTGCAATGTAAAGTTCACTTACAATTTTAGTTTATTCAATTTTTGCAATCTTCCGGTGATTTGTTATAGATTAAAGATTACCGTTCATTATGCTGGTTAAAAAGGGACCTTCTAGGAAGTGTGTAAGGAACGCACAGGTTGATCAGGATCGAAAGTTTTCACACTTGAGTGGGTTTCACATAAAAATCGGCGGCACAGACAAGTCTACGTTTCCGGTATTTTTTCGCCGATCAGCATTACACCGACATCGGCGTATGTTGAAGGAATCGTTTCGTCGAGCAGTCACATAAAACCGACGCCTCGGCGGAGTCGGCGTTTTTCTTTGATCCGCGATTCAAAACACGACATGACAAAATGGACCAGAGACGTATGTGATGTGTAAAAAGTCGGCCGTTAGGCGACCGAAGGTATTGCCGCCGATCGCCAGCGAATAGCTGCCGATAGCCGTCGATGCTTTACCGACAAAACATGCCGCCGATTGAGTTTTGAATTTAGTGGATTGCTGCTCTTACATAAACGCTCCGTCGCGCCGGTTTCTGTGTAAGATCATCATCATACTCGACAGTAAGGCGTGAGTCTGTAAAATACTTTGTAACAATCTGCAAATTTAATGCGTCCTTGCCAGCTGAACATGAACATGCAAACTGTGAGGTCATGGTATTTGCGTCTTTTACAAAGACATGATGAATTGACTCATTATCGGATAGTTTGGACACTGAATAGCTTCCCTTGATGTCATAATGATGGCATAATGTACCCCTGGGTAGCCACTGGGCGCTTCAGTGTTATGGTCCTAATTCCGGTTTGATTTCCGATCACTTGGTTGTCATGGTAGGTTGTCATCACCTTCGGTTTGTCTGCACTGGCCAACAAGTCGGGTGATAAGAACTGCATGTACATTGATGAAACGGATAGCATTTGAAAAACGGCACGAATGTAACAAAAAGGTTGATGTGGGACAGAAGTGAACGTCATTTTGTAATAAATTTGTTAAGAACGATTGGAAATGTGGGTATGAGAATATTACCTACGCTTGAATTGTACCACCTTGTAAAACACCAATTGTTATAGGTCGTTGTTGTAGAGATTTCTTAAGCATTTTATGTTTTTATAATTCACGGGTAAACAGAGAAACTAGCTCCAAAAAGAGGTAGTTGCATAGAGCGAAAATTTGTAGGTCACGAAAACATTTTCTAAAATTATTTCTTTTAAAGCGAGTTTTTGGGAAATCCGGCGATGCTGTAATATGAAGAAATGGTCGAAGTTTGTTGTGCACGAGATTATACAGTATTAGTAGCAGGGTTTTAATACAATCGTTGAAAAACATTTCAAAATCGAAAATAAAAAAATGTTTTACTTTCGATTTTGAAATGTTTTTCAACGATTGTATTCAAACTCTGCTTAATAACACCGAATATTCTCGTGCACAACAAACTTTGACCATTTCTTCATATTACAGCATCGCCGGATTTTTCAAAAATTCGTTGTAAAAGAAATAATTGTAGAAAAATATGTTCGTGACCTACCTTTGTTTACAGATTTTCGCTCTATGCAACTACCTCGGTAGAGGCCGGATGTCACGAGGAAACAAAATACCGTAGACTCTTTTTGGAGCTAGTTTCTCTGTTTACCACCCGTGTAATTGGCATGTCTACCCATGAAAGTGTAAATTAAGCACGCGGGATTCGTGTATGAAACGAACGATGTATACTTCAATTTTCTTTAGTTGGCCGGAGTTACCATTTTTGCACAGTACTTTTTCAAAATGAAATTGATATCGGTCAAGTCATGAAGTCAGGGATAAATAAACAATGTCGACTTTTGATATTATGTACTCGGAGAAAATTTAGCGCATGATAGAAAACGGGGTACTTAAAGTTTGGTTTCAGTATATGACAAGTCATTAAACAATGGGAAATATCAGGCGTACAAACAAAGACAATGACTTTTCTGAAATGATGGACTTTTTGAAGGAAATGCGTGGAGAGATGAAATCAGAATTCAGACATGTTAATGAAACAATTAGCACATTGCAAGAGTCGGTTGAAAATCTGAAATTGGAAAACAGGGACTTGAAGGAGGAAAATGAATTGATGAGAAAGGAATTGAAAAATGTGAGTATGAAGATGGATAAGTTAGAAGGACAGTCCAGGCGGAACAACCTCCGTTTCATTGGGATAAAAGGACATGCAAACGAAGACTGGGATGAAAGCGAGAAAAAGGTTAGAACATTCATAACAGAGACCCTAAATTTGCCAGAATTATCAGAAGTGGAAATAGAAAGAGCCCATAGAGTAAGAAGTAAACATTCAAACATTTGTCCAATAATTGTCAAATTTTCCAAGTACAAGGATCGAAACACAATTCTTCTAAAAGCAAGGGAGGAACTAGACGGAAACGCATTTTGTTCTGTAAAGGAGGATTTCACTGAAACTGTTTTATTACAACGGCATGAATTGGGGAAAGAATTAGTGAAAGCTAGGGAAAGAGGTCAATACGCTTCGATACGCTATGACAAGCTATTAATAGATGACGGCATCTATAAATACAACATCGATAATAAATCAATCGAGCGTGTAGGTCAAAGGCGAGCACGTGCTAAACCTCGTTTTGAAATACGCGGGAATGGAGCTGTTCAGGGAATGGCTCATTCACCCCCACGTGATGTACACGAGGAGACGAGGGACCAATCGGAACACAGTGACATAGAAAATGACAATGTAGGCGGAAACGAATAGGTTACAGGTCGAGGCTCATGTCTAAAAATAAATCTAACCACGTGGAACGTAGGCGGATTACTTAAATTTGTAAACAATGTTTCTTTTTGCAACTTTTTAAATGATTTTGAAATTATAGGTTTGCTTGAAACTTGGAGCGATAGAAATGGTCAATTTGATTCATTAATTGATAATTATACATGTTTTGATTCTGTGAGAATAAGAAATAGAAGGTCTTTGAGAAACAGTGGAGGTATAGCAGTGTATGTTAAAAATAGTCTGATGGGTGATAATTTGATTACTCGTGTATTACCAGATCTTGTTGACTGTGTAGTCTTGCATATAAAAAGTAGTAATTTAACAACTTTAGATGATATTATTGTTTATATAACTTATGTTTCACCAGAGGGGTCACCCATTTACAATACGAGAGATTATGATTGCACCATTGATTACATTGAACAAAACCTATTTACTATAAAGGAACTTTTCCCTCAATGTTTACTTTATGTGGCCGGAGACTTTAATGCAAGGACGAAAACGTTCATGGATTATATCCCGGCCGATAACTTAAACATTGTTTTCAATATGGAGATTGATTATGTTGGGGATCGATTTGATACGACCAGAAATAATGTTGATTTAACATATAACAAGTTTGGTAAGAACTTAGTAAATATGTGCTGTGCACATGATATACATATTGTAAATGGGCGTCTCCATGGTGACCCATTGGGTAATTTTACATGTATAACACACAATGGATCAAGCTCTGTTGACTATCATATAACATCAACAGAGCTCTTTGATTTTATTAGTCATTTTGAGGTATCACAGAGAGATGATTCTGACCACTTTCCAATTATTTCATGTTTGAGTTTACCGTACCACAACGAATTCCTTAACAGAGATGTATTGAACCGTGAAAATGATGTACAGCAAAATACAGAAATAATATGTTCTTATAAATGGAAAAATGACTTTTCAAGAAATTTTGTTGACCTTTTCCAACGAAACCTTCAGCAAAATAGACTACAAATCGAAACAAGACTTGATGTCGACATAGATACTTGTATACAAAATTTACTTTCTATATTTCAAAAAACTGCGGACACCTTAAAATTTACAAATAAAATTACACATAAAGAAACAGAAATCAATCAGCCATGGTGGGACCAGGAATGTGATGAAGCAAAATGCATTAAATACAGATTTTTGAGAATGTTCCGATTTACAAGTCATGAATTACATAGAAAGGCCTATGTAGAAGCAAAACGGGAATTCAAAAATATTTGTAGTAAAAAGAAAATAGCGTACCATAAGAACATGAGGAGTAAATTAGTGCTTGAAAGGAAAAATCCAAATAACTTTTGGAAGTTACTGCGTAAAAATAGAAAATCACATAGTAAGGTAGAAGCGACTGTTAGTCCAGACAAATGGGTAAAGCATTTTAAATCATTATTGTCAAAAAATGACCAGAACCCTATTGATTTACCGAATGAAAGCGCAGCCGAAGAGCATGACCATATCCTTAATTGTATCATAACTGCAGAGGAAATAAATAATAGTATTAAAAAATTGAAATTAGGAAAATCGACTGGCATTGACGGCATAGGAGCAGAATTTTACAAAAGCACAGCACACATTATTACTCCTATACTCCTACAAATTTTTAACAATGTATTAAACAGTGGTAAATTTCCATTAAGTTGGTCGGAGAGTATTATTGTACCGGTACATAAAAGTGGCTCTAAGAATGATCCTTCAAATTTTCGCGGAATTTCGCTCTTAAATACCATGTATAAGATATTTTCAAATATCGTTTTTGATAGGATGACAAAATGGGCCGACACTTTTAATTTGTTAGATGAAAACCAAAACGGTTTTCGACGAGATAGGTCACCAGTAGATAACATGTTTACTTTGCAGGCTATGGTGCAAAAATATATTTCAAAACCAGGCGGGAGATTTTATGTGTTATATGTAGATTTTGAGAAAGCCTTTGATAGCATACCGCATCAGAAGCTTTTTCAATGTCTATATAATAATGGTCTTAAAGGAAAATTGTATAACGTTTTAGCTTCTATGTATTCAAATATGAATTGCAGGATACGCATAGAGATGAGCAAAATTACTCAATCTATCATATGCAACATTGGAAGTAAACAAGGGGACGTAACAAGTACAATTATATTTAATCTTTACATGAACGAGTTATCTCGCTTTTTAACACAACGTAACCATAGGGGAATTTTCATAACTGAAGAAATCCCGGATATTTTATGCATTTTATTTGCAGACGACTTAGCAAACTGCTCAGATACTGTCATCGAATTACAACGTCAATTGAATAGCATTTCTGAATTTTGCAATGAATATGGTATGAAAGTGAATGAACATAAAACAGAAATCATTGTCTTCAGAAACGGTGGACCCCTACGTGAAAACGAAAAATGGAAGTACAATGACAAACCCGTAAAAGTTACTTCAGTCTACAAATATATGGGTCTCTTATTTACCCCAAAATTGTCTTGGTCAAAAGCTAAAGAAAAACTTGCATCCCAAGCAAAAAAGTCAATTTATGCATTAAAATCTTTCCAGACCAGTTTTGGAAAACTTCAAATACAAGATCATTTTCGAATTTTTGACTCCATGGTTAAACCCATTCTCCTGTATGGCAGTGAAATTTGGGCAACAGAGTACTCTGAAAGCGTTGAACAAGTTCAATACAGGTATTGCAAAGAATTTCTTGGTTTAGGAAAATCTGTGAACAATGCTATGGCATTAGGGGAATGTGGCAGGCTTCCCCTATGTTGTGATTATTTTCTAAGATGCATCAAATATTGGTGCAAACTCTTGACAATGACTGCAGACAGATATCCAAAGCAATGTTATATAATGCTTAAAAAACATGACGAAGCAGGGAGAAATAATTGGGCAACAAGGAGTTAAAAATTTACTTTATCGATATGGATTTGGGATAGTTTGGTTAAGCCAAGATTTTGGAGATATGAATATTTTCATTTCGCAAGTAAAGTTAAGACTGAAGGATTGCTACCGACAGGAATGGTCAAATAGTGTGCAAGAGGCATCTCGATGTGATACCTACAAATCTTTTAAAACAATGTTAGAACCAGAAAAGTACTTATCTCTTGATTTGCCATACGGTTATATTAAAGCATTTGCTAGGTTCAGGTGTTCTAATCACAAACTAGGCATAGAAATTGGAAGACAAAATAATATACCTCGAGCTGAAAGAATTTGTATGCTATGTTTTCAAACGCTTCATATTATATGTATTGATGATGAGTACCATGCCTTTTTCAAATGTGCTAGATACGAAGAAGAAAGAAGAAATTATTTATATAACTGGTACACTGGTAATAAAGAGAAAACTGATTTCTATCAACTCATGAAAACGCAGAACGAACAAGGAATTAAAAATCTAACACTTTATATATATGTAATTATGAAAAAGATATCGAACCTGCAAATGCCTTTTCAAGCCGAGTACTAGTTTCTAGCTCCTAGGAAAATGTAACCCCACAAACACAACTCTTTGTTGAAATGTTATTTTGTATATGTTTATGTATTTTGGGCCGGAGGCCTTTATTTACAAGAATAAAGTTCAGTTCAGTTCAGTTCAGTTCAGTATCATCGTCATACAAGATGCCATATTTTGAATATAGCTTTTCCTTACTATACATTCACAGGCGGCAATCACGTGACTTTGTTATGATAGGCTTTCCTAACTCATGTAAACAAAACCACTCGGTATAGAGGACGAGAATTGACCTGGCAGAACATTCCATCCGATTAGCACGGGCTGCTCTGCCAGGTCATTTATCGTGAGGTATAAGTACAACTATTCTCAAATTTTAAATCGCATACTTAACTCTCGGTATTGAGGTACTTACCATTCGATACGTCGTAATCTCCGGTTTATTTTGATACCAAGCTATTCCTTCAAGTTCCCGTCAAAGCTGAGAACATTCGTGCAAAGTGCAACCATTTCTTAAAGGGACATTTCATTCCAATTTCAATTTTTTAATGTATGTCTTGATGCCAAGATTGGTTATTCTAATGAGTATAAATACTATAAGTTTTTTTTAAGTTGTTGCCAATAAGCGAGAAACACGCATACATTATCGATAAATTGCATATAAATCCGAACTGTTGTCCACAACAATTTTAACACAAAAATATAAATTTCTCGTAAACGACGCAATATTTTGGCTTGAAATTTTCAGAATTTTCATAAGGAAATATGCTCTTTCAGATTAAAATAAAAGTAAAATTTATGACAAAAAATTCTGAAATGTCACTTTAGGAAGATATATCACGGCATTCAAAAATATTTTGCACGAATGTTCCAAGCTTTGACATGATTTGAGGGAAGATCTTGGCATCAAAATTGACTGGAGAGTACGACGTATCGAATGGCACGTATCTCAATATTGAGTGTTCAAAAGTATTTGATTATTTTTTTTAGAAAAAAAAAAAAAAAAAAAAAAAACGTGTACTTACCGAGTGTTTTTGTTTACAAAAGCTAGGAAAACATATCATAACAAAATCACGTGACTGCCGCCTGTGATATTGATTACATTCCCATCATTGATATCATTTATCGCATTTCTACAGGGATTGTTTGACGGTTTGTTAGAACTTTCCATTTGCTTATTTTCGGATATTCATTGTATACCTTTAGCGTAGAAATTTTGCACAAATGGCAATAATTCATATCTAATTGTTCTAGAACAAAAGTCAGGGAAATAACCAGTCCTGTTCATGTAGAATTGTTAGACGACATAAACTTATACAAGGTACACATGTACGCATTTCACCTGTGGTGTGCATATCGTACATTTGTAAAAGTCCGAGGACAATATTAGAGCTAATAAATTTGCTCATCCTTTGAATATTTTTAAGGTAAGGCCTGGGTAATCAGTTATGGATCGAAATTTTTATGGTGCGAATCGACGATTTTAAACGATTCTCTGACGATTTTAAAGGGAAGTAATTTTCATTGCTTTCAAATTTTGAATTTTTGACTTTCGTTGTTTTTTTTGCCGACTCTTTATATATTTTGAAACATTTTCACAAAATGTTTGTAAATTTCCCCGGAAATCTGAGCACGCTCAGTTATTTCCGTTGTTACGAAAACAGGCGATATCGCATCTAACGGTAGTATAAAAATGCTCGGACTTACGGATGTCACGGAATAAGTCGAAATATGACGATTATACCGGAAGTGCATTACTCAGGCCTTACCTTAAGACAAAAAAGATACGTAGATAATTCATTATTTGAAAGTTTTGAAAGACAATTCCGCTTTCAAACAAGCCACGGGGTAAATGTTTAACTTTTTAAGCGTAAACGGATACAAACCATAATTGTCCATGCCAGGTTTGACCAATGACATAAATGTACTACGCAGTTTTTGACAAATGTCTGTAACTTTTTCAGAATTACATTAGTATTTATTACAATTAACTACTAAGTGAACACATTCTGTTTCACCTGTGGCCTGGTCGCCAGTAAACTTTTTTTCTATTAGACTGGTTGAACATGCTTTTGCTTTAATTGAACACTATGACTGCACATTTTAAAGCATTATAATTGATAGTTATTATGCACAAAATGTGCAAAAGTTTTGGATATTTGATGCAGAATACATTGAATACTTAATGGAATATATTAATCCCTTCCCCAACCCAAAACGATTAAGGTAGTCCACCCCTATTGAGATTTGCTCGACATGTAATTTTGAATGACCTATCCATTGAATGATTCGGTGGTTGAAAATGTTCATTTCTTCTAATCCGTAACTGTACCATGTTCTTATAGATCGGAAAAGTTACAAAAGTCGCATGGCGTTGCATGAAAAAAATCTTAAGTTGCGTGATTCTTTTCTATTATGAATGTCAAAAGTTAAAACCATGTCTTGTTTGGAAAAGGTTTAACTGATTTGGAGGAGTGAAAGAATGTGAGAGGACTGATATGAGTTTAAAATCGTCAGTGATATTCAAGATTCACTTCTTTGTAAATCATGAAATATTGGCACTGTCTGCAAAAGAAACAAAACATGCAGATTTCTTCATTTTAAGGATCGATTTTAACAAATAGTAATTTCATATCGAATACATGTACCTACAAACAATCAATAGTCTACATGTATGAAAAACAGTCATACACGAGTATTCATCCGATAATGACTCGATTCATGACCATTCGAAAATTGGGATATCCGAATTACTACTCAGCTACGATTTTGAACCTAAAAAATGACCATTTTGTAAGGGTAAGTCCACATAAAATGATGTAGATGGCTGGTTACGACTTAAACTATGTACACAAGTGCATTTGCAACTTAATTTTTGTAGGATAGTGCAAATAAAGTCTTGACAAAATTTTGACATCGAACTGTAAAATCACTAGCCTTTGAAAGCTTCATTTGACGCTTGAACACAAGTTGTGATGTTGAGATCGAACCTTAGCACCCCCTCCTGCCGCCGATATTTCAATCTTAAAAGAAAACTCTGTAGTGCCGCGTGTACGTAGTTAGAAAATTCACCAATTGTGAACAAAATCCAAGTAATTTTGACAGCACCCGGGAGTGCAAAATATCGAAAAATCTCGCGAGTCACATGACCTCGCTTACGCACCCTTTACGTTGGAGTACTTGATTCGCCGTTCGGTGTACACTTTCCAGTGTTCTCTTGAATCAAGTGAGCCAGAACAATGTTCGGTGCATACACCTTTTGACCCAACAAGCAGGTAGTTCAAAATTACACACCGCTTTACTTCGGGTTAACGCAATGAAACTGTTACTGAGTGTTAAAAATATACCGAAAACTATCTACTTTGTTAACAAATGCCATATATTAAATTAACAGACTTTGCTCTTTGCTCGGTGTCAAGCGCATGTCTATCAACCGAAGCCATTGTGGTGTTGTTGTCAGGGACAACAGAGCTGCGTATGCAACGAGCGTTTTGATTGGTTGGTGTAAAAACAGAAAAAGCGGACTTTCCCAGGTCACGGAAGATGACTCGTAATGGGTCATCCTCAGATGTAACATTATGAAATAAGATGAAATTAGATGCATCTGAATTCATTCAGATTGACAACAGGCTGATCTAGAAACTAATTTTTTAATAATGCTATAAGGGACGTATTTCCAGATCCCGGCTCATTTTCTTTTTTTTTACCTCAATATTTTCTCGTGCCTTTTTGTTTGGGGACGTCAAAACCAGGGGGCTGTTTCATCACATCATTTAAGATATATTTTTGATTTACCAAAATCTTAAAATCGCTTAAAAATCGCTTCTGACTTTGGACTAATTACCTTCGACCTTTCACTTCTGACTTTTGACCTTTCACTTCTGACTTTTGACTGCTTACCCTCGACCTTTCACTTCTGACTTTTGACCTATTACTTTCGACCTTTCACTTCTGGCTATTGAATTATTAATTTTCGACTGTTTTCTTCCTTCCGGCCTTTTACTTTCGACTTTTGATTTTTTACTTTTTACATTTGATATACTAATGAGTTATGAATAAATACAAAATTGAGATTTTACAAACGTTTAAGAGTACCAATGCAAAATCCAGAAAGCAGTTGATGAATTTTTTAAATACTAAATAATAGGTCAAGTGTCAAGAGCAATATATTAGAAACTACTGAAACAGGACATAATTATTTTTTTGAAGAAGCTGTGAGCTAAATTAAACCAATGACTGCTAGGGGGGCCCCATATCTGTGAATTAATAGAGGAGAACATATGCATTATTATCATAATCAGTCTAGGACGACATTAGTTATTTAAATGTTAGGAATATTGTTGCTGATTTTGGCCTGTTGTTGGCAGAATTATAGTCTAATCCCTGGGTTACAGTTTGACCGGATAATCCATTTGTAAAAGCTTGACAAGACTGTTGGTTTTTGTTGCATTATCATTGAATCACACATGGCGATTCGATAGAGCCATCACCACCACTGCTGTCTACTTCATCTTCATTACCCTCCATCGACTCCAATATCATCTCTCCTGAAAACAGTCCAACACTGAGGCTCCACACATCTGTTGTTGTGTATTTGTTTTAATTCAATAATTTACTCCACTGTTTGCGGAATATCAATATCGTATTGTATAATTCTTGTGTCCCCTCCTCTTCTTGAAAGTAATTTGCCGGTATTCTCCCTTCACGCAATGCTTCCATCCTATGTGGAAATTTTAAGTGATGTGCCATTTTGCCTTCTTACTCTGCTACTGAAATAATGAAAAAGAATGTTTATAAAGGCCTTCTTAATTATAATGCATTTCTTCAACCCTTCCCCGAATGACCAAAACATTGTGCGGTCTAAGATGAACAGAGGTGCAGGTAGCTGAAAGAATGTTGATTTTGATAGGATTCTGGGAAAATATTTCTAAGAAAATATAGAGGCAAATTGTTAAAATGCTGATTATTAGCAATTTTTCTTTTGTCTCATTGTCTTCCCAAGTCTTTTCCATCAGGGTTGTCAAAATCAGGTCTTGTTTGTAAAGGGTTAAGCTGTAAATACCTAAGTCATGTCTTGCATGGAATCTTAAGTTCCTTAAAGCGGTCTACAAATTATTTCAGTGTTGCCACAACATTGTATATCTGCTATGAGCGAGGCGATGTATGAGTGCTGGATTTTGATCAAATAGTTCTACAACAGTATTTACAACCATGTTAGTTCTATTATCCCCCAAACACACGCACAGTGGACATCAGTATAGATACCATTTTGATATATCATTACATTTACCTCCATTTTGCTAAAACAACATCTTCTGGCTCTTCTCTTCTGTCTCAGGTTTCGACTCAAAGTTTGTATGCGTTCTTTATTTGTTTCTTCCTGAAAATATATAAGGATGTCATGATTTCAAAAGACAAGAGGGTCATTATTGCCATAGATTGCTCAACTTGTAAATATGATAAACTCATTGTGACCAAAAAGGTTTTAGCAATAGTTTCAATTTAAAATTAATCTCTGGCCTGGGCTCATGGTATGTTCAAACCTAAAGGCCCATCTTACAAGGTAATTATACTTGCCAAATATCAAAGCTCTTTGTTACCTGGTGTCGGAGAAATGTTTAATGATTTCTTTCATAGAAGTCTCAAACTGATAAGCCACTGCATGTTGCCATTTTTGGCCAAGCGGTTATGACGTTTACACACTTAGTAGAGATGCCAAATATGACTTATCTCGATATCCCCGTTTTTGAACTTTGTAAAGTTTTTACCTATATACTTTTATCTTAAACTGAAAAGTGTCATTGGTAGCACATCAGACTTAATCATAGCATCAAGTTTCGCACGGGTTCGATCGCCGGCCATAGCACATGTACTTTCCGACATTTGTCTCTCAACAATGGGTTGATAATCGTTAACCTCCATGGGATGAGCAGTGTTGAAACTATTCATTAAAACCTATTTTAGGCATGTATTACTTTTTTTTTTATAAAAAAAATGATTATTCAGAATAGATCTAAAACAGACTTACGTCTGAATCTGTGCCGTGTACGGGTTCCATAGTAAACATGGCCGACAAATAACACTGCGAAAAGGCTAAAAAATCAAACAGGATAGTTAAAGGTTTAAAATTCAAAAGTCGAAAGTCAAAAGTAGTGAGTCAAAATTCAAAATGACCCTCCAGGGCTTCCACATTAGTCACACTAATTTCGACTTTTTTATCAAAATTGAGTTTGTGAAAAGTAGAAATGTTAAAGTTAGTCGCATTAATTTCGATTTTTCTATCAAAATTGAGTTTGAAATTGAAGTTAGTCTCACTAATTTCTGACAATTGTCACAGACAAAAAATTCAAGTTTCCTACATTTCTAGGTAACTACTAGTATCTTGGTAGAAAAGAGGAAGTTAGTCGCACTAATTTCGACTTTTCTATCAAAGTTTAGTTTGTAAAAAGTCGAAAAGTTGAAGTTAGTCACACTAATTTCTGACAATTGTTACAGACAAAACTTCAAGTTTTCTACATTTCTAAGTAACTGTTTGGTAGAACAGTGGAAGTAAGTCGCACTTATTTCGACTTTTCGTGATGTATATAGGGAGAAAAGTGGATGGCAGAAACAGGATTCTGTAATTTTTCGATTGGTTCTTTGTCTGAATCGCCTTCTGTTACTAATCCAAAGGCGGACAGAATAAACGTTCAGCATTGCCTCCCAATTTCCTTCTTGGAATGGCCACTTTGGTTTGACTAGTCACAATGGAAACATCGAAAAACACTTTATAATTGGTTATCTATTCAACTTATAATATCGAACATATAATTATACTAAGGTCCATTTCACTGCGAAGATTGTTGAGTTTAAAACCAAAAGTGTTGTAAAAGCATGCGAATTTATATACTCAGCAAAACTGCTAACGCATCACTCAGATTTTTGTCAATATCTTTTTAACGAATCTACAGAATACATTCATAATTTGCACATGCAGACTGCCACCATTTGTTTAAAAGGCTATGAAATTTCATAGCAATTGCTACAGTCTGTTCTGAAATATTAAACTTTTAATCAGGACACCCTTAATTCTAAAATTCATAAAGTCTAAAATTTAATTAAAAAGGAAATTCACGCAAAACTTTCAAACCTTCTGTATTGGCTGAAAGAGTTCCTGTGTAGAAAAGTTACCCTTCCTTAAACAAAGCGATGGCTTTGAAAATTTTGTGGGTGCGTATTTTTTAACCCGCAGAGGTAATGTTACATCACTAGTGTCGTTTGTGTCATTGTTTACGTCGACGGCGACGTTAGTTACGTAGACAAAACGTATCGGTCTATATCTTATGAACTGTTTGAGATGCAGTCTTGATAATTCATACATTGACATGTCCCACCAAGACCTTTCACGTGCGACCATAAAATTTGACCTTGTCACGTTGACCTTGAAAAGTTCATCTTTTATTTTAAAAAGATGCGTCAATGCAAGCTACGTTGTCCGCAAATAGCCCTTGTTACGTCAGATAAGGAATGATTTTTTCAGTCTTCAATTTCACAATAAACCAGCTTTCAAAATCAGTTCAAACAAAAAAAATTTAGAAAGATCACAAGTTACACAAGCTGAACAACTGTTTTGGCCCCCTTTTCGTATGACGCGGTCACAAAAGAAAGAAAACTTGGAAATAGTTCTATGGATGCGTGCAAAAATTTGTGGGCTAAACATATGCCAAATTATAAATCTAAATCTTTGACAATAAAGAAGTTATGCAATTTAAAAAAGTGATGCGCTAGCTCTTTTGCTGAGTATATATTATTTGCATAAGTGATATAATTCTCTTCTATTGGTTTTATAGATCTAGATTTCCTGGATAAGCGTGGCAGATAACAAATATCAAATAAACTTTTTATACAATTAATTATTTACAGCTGTCAAACATGACCTGACTCCAAATTTCTATTTATTGACAATATGTCTATTTGCTCACAGTCTCCTGCTTTCATGTAGCTATTTTAGAAATATACTTTTTATGCCGAAACAACAAAAACCTGGTCCAATTTGAACGCCGAACAAGTCACAATTGAATGCATAAAGATAGAACCGAACGAAATATGACAAATAACATATCAAGGCATAAGGAGCAAATACCATCAGAGCTTTTCTTACATTTTTTCATACATTTTTGTACTATCTGCGCCAAAACTGGAAATTGACCTTTTATGTCCCCTTCACGTAAACTACGCATGAAAATCTGTAGTAATTATTTAAAGCAACGATTTATGCCCTTGCATTTAGAATTGTCCAAAATTAGCTTGCAACATAAATAAATCTGAGCCATACTTACGACACGCAAAATTTCGTTATGATTGAGTGTAAAATAAAGCAATGGTTGTGTTTGAAGCAGCGTTTCAAATATGTCCCAATTTAGAAAAAAATACATTGACGTCATTTACCGGTGACGTCGCACACGTTAAATAACACACACACACACAAACGCGCACGCACGCACGCACGCACGCACACACACACACACGCACGCAAGCACACGCGCGCGCACGCGCACGCGCACGCACACGCGCACGCACACGCGCACGCACGCAAGCACGCACACAACAACGCACCGCATCACACCACACCGCACCACACAACACCGCACCGCACCGCACCGCATCACACCGCACCGCACCACACCGCATCACACCACACCGCACCGCATCCGCACCGCACCACACCGCATCACACCACACCACACCGCACCACACCACACCACACCGCTTCACACATTATCACACCACACCACACCGTACCAGACCGCACCACACCACACCGCACCACACCACACCGCACCACACCGCGCCACACCGCTTCACACAACATCACACCAGACCGCACCAGACCACACCACACCACACCGCACCACACCGCACTACACCGCTTCACACCACACCGCACCACACAGCACCACACCACACCGCATCACAACACACTTCTCTAATTAGAAGTGCCTGTTAATAAATTGAGCTGATTTGAAGTATTTTTGTTTTTAGAAGCCATTATTTTGCTTTTTTTTTTAGAAAAGGTCAATTGATAGTTCCAATAATGATTTTTCTTGCGTATTTCGTCATATCTAGGACAACATAAAAGAAAATGATATTCGGATTTTAAACATTTATGGGCTTACATTTGATTTCTTAAATTAACAAGTCTAGCTTAATCATTCAATCATGGATAGCACATAATTAATTTCATTTATTTTTAACAATAGATTTGACACACGTAAAAAACGAACTCTTGTGTTTATCAATAAGTACTTGTTAAAATGACAAAAATCGACGTTACGTGACGTGACAATGTTGTACCCCAACTTTTGACGTCGCGTCATACACATAACATGTAATAACAAGTCAGCTCGTTTTCATGGAAAGCGTACATTGTTAGATAAAAGTAATCAATGATTGACTTTACATTACCTTAATAGACTCAGTTTAACAACGCTTTACATGTAATATAATTTCACGTTACTTTGCAAGTGAAGTAACTTTAACATGTGATTGGATAATGGATAACATTGACATGAACACTGACAGTGGACATTATAACCGTAACGGTGTAATATTGTTACTTTTGACCCAAGTCTGTACAAGTGCTTGCAGTAAAGTGTCCATCCATTATGAAGCCAACCCCTCGGCTGAACCCGACAGTCTCCGATGTGTCACAGAAAACATCGAGTTTTCTCGGACGGTTGTATTCAATCAACAAGCTGCTCTTTGTGAGAGAGTACCCGTGAACGTTACTTCTACTGAAGATGGTCATGTTTTGATGAAGATGACCTCATATGAGATTCCATTTGAACAGGTATTGGTGAACCGAAGTAACCTTGCGCTCATTATTATCAATATTGCAGACGATTACGTTTGTTTATAAATATACACAGCGCACGGTCACTTCGGTCAAACAATATAACTCATCGGCTATAACTGTAGACTTGTATACAAACACTTTACTTGTTGTTGTTGATAAATGGCCCAACACAAACACTTCATCTTTTGGGAATAAAATAATTAGGACATGAATTCTGTCGTATAGCTCACGATAAATGGTTTGGTAAATGTTAAAACTATGTATTTTTAGTGTTTGTTTACAAGTCTACAGTCATAACCGACAGACTATACATACATGTATACAAAATATAATATAGGATATGGGATATGCAGATTCTTATACGCACATAATTTATAAGTCAGCCGTTTTGCAAACAAGAGGGCCATGATGGCCCTAGATCGCTCACCTGAAATTTCTTGCCTTGTTGAAATAAACATTTTGACCTGTATAGCAGCAAATTAAGAATTTTGCAATAAAGCCCCTTTTCCTTAGTTTTTCAAAAGAATGAAACAAAATTCAGCCTTTTCAAAAATGTTTGCTCTTTTACCCTTTTTCTGATGCCACTGCACTATGAGCTTTGATATTAATCAAATTCTTATAACAACTTTGAAAGCCCTTCACCCAAAGATCATTCATGCGAATATTGGCCCACTACATGTAGTAAGCCAGAAGATTTTTAAAAGATTTGGCTATTTTCCCCTTTTCTCATGCCGCGGAAGTCAAAGGCTTTGATGGAATCAAAGTCTCTCAAAAACTTTGAAAGCCCTTCACCAAAGGATCATTCATGGGAAGTTTCAAGAATATTGGCTAACTAGTTGAAGGCAGAAGATTTTTACAAGATTTGGCTATTTTCCCCTTTTCTCATGCCGCGGCAGCCAGAGTCTTTAATGGAATCAAATTCTTTTAACAACTTTGAAAGCCCTTTACCCAAGGATCATTCATGTGAAGTTTCCAGAATATTGGCTTGCTAATTAGGCAGAAGAAGATTTTTAAAATATTTGGCTATTTTCCCCTTTTCTCATGCCGCGGCAGCCACAGTCTTTCATGGAATGAAATTCTTTTAACAACTTTGAAAGCCCTACACTCAAGGATCATTAATGTGAAATTTCAAGAATATTGGCCCACTGGTTAGGCAGAAGAAGATTTTTAAAAGATTTGGCTATTTTCCGCTTTTCTCATGCCGCGGCAGCCAGAGTCTTTGATGGAATCAAATTCTTTTAACAACTTTGAAAGCCCTTTACTCAAGGATCATTCATGTGAAGTTTCAAGAATATTGGCCCACTGGTTAGGCAGAAGAAGATTTTTAAAAGAGTTGGCTATTTTCCCCTTTTCTCATGCCGCGGCAGCCAGAGTCTTTGATTGAATCAAATTCTTTTAACAACTTTGAAAGCCCTTTACCCAAGGATCATTCCTGCCAAGTTTCAAGAAAATTGGTCTACTGGTTTGGGAGAAGAAGATCTTTAAAGAAATTGTGGACGGACGGACGGACGGCCGGCCGGACGGACAGACGGACGGACGGACGACGGACAACGACCGATCACAATACCTCACCTTGAGCACTTTGTGCTCAGGTGAGCTAAAAAGGAACATCTAGGAAGTATGCAAAATGAATATAAATAAGGAAAATGTAGAGCACAATAGTGGATAACAAGATACCACATTTCGCAAATGAATAATACTGTGACCCGTCACGCTAAAAGGGACCTTATCCGAACTCAAAAAATCCAAATTTTGACAAACTTGTCAGACTCAGCACAGGTCAACCAGATACTGTATTCGAAAAATGAACGTAAAATAAGATAGGGAAAACATTCCACATATAAAAAGGTACATACAAGTGAAAAGTGTCGGCCCTAGTCTGGCTGCGCGGACTGCGCAGACTGACTAGGGTCGATATTTTTCATACACCCGATAAGGTCCCTTTTAGCGCGACGGGTCATATATAGAAAATACAATCTTATAAAATCAATATTCTAGAGTCCGGAAATTAATTTAAGGCCCGGTCACATACGATTCCGCGGCCGTTTCGCGTCCATATCACGGCTAAACTGAGCAACCTGTGGTATGGACGCTGTTGGATGCGATGTGGCAGTTATACGGCAGTGCTATGGCAGTGATATGGACGTGGTAGGACGCGGAATGAAATCGAAATTATTTTGGACATGGCATTTTTTTTTGAACTGCAAAAAAAATTACCGCGGACAAACCACGGCTGAAAGACGTGGTGAGGCAGTGGAACGGACGCGAAATTGCCGCGGAATGGACGTGATAAGCAGTGCTATGGACGCTGACAGACGCAGTAAGTTTAAATGTACAGAGTGTCCCAAAAAAAACCGGAACCCTAATCGAAAGTCAAATATTTCAAAGCGTAAGCAAAAAATCCAATTTTTGAATTTGCAGTACTGAAGATACATTATTTTTGCATTTGTGTTCCAAATTTCACTAAAAAATATGCATCGGTTCAAAAGTTATAAGCAAATTAATAAGGACACTAAAAAACCGATCTGACATGATATTGATTTATGCGTCTTGTTTGTTCGTGAAAGCGCACTAACGGTCAGCCACTGAATTCTGTACCGTTGTACATGTATGTACCGATTTTCTCAAAATTTAATATGTACACGTTCTGTACGTTCAAATTGAGTTAATAGGGTGGTTGTTTGAATTAATTTCAAATTATCATGTGATTCATTTCACATGGCGCAGTTTTAACTTTTATATTCATAAATTACAAGCGAGGTATGCTTCCTAAAATTAGTCCAGCCTTAATTTTCTTGCATAGTATAAATTTCTGTGGACTATGATTTAATTTGGTGCTTTTTGTGTTATTTGTGTTTTACATAAAGGTCAGTGTCAAGTTAAATGAAACCCGTAATACTTTAAATTGAGCGGTGACCGGCATGTTGGTCAGAAATAAAATAAGTGCCTATAATTATTATTCATGAGTATGTGATGCACTTGGATATTTTGTTTGTATTCATTTTAGTTACATCGCAGCTTGCAGCATTAACAGTTTATTTATTGGCAAAAAAGATGAAATGAAAGTGCACTATTGTGAATACAATGTTTCAAAATCATTTTTGTATTGTATTGAATATTAACCAACTGTATAGCGTCAATCTATTCAATGAGTGTAGGCACGCGCTGCAAAACGAAAAGATCGATATCGTGTTAAAATGGTTTTCCGGGTATATTCATTTTAATGTCAATATTTTCAAAACTAATCATTATTTTTCAACAAAATTTTAACTGCTTATAAAAAAACTGTCGTTGCTATTGCATATGTAAATTTGGTGGAGAAATGTTGCCTGATACATGAGAAATGTACTTTCAAAAATGGGTTCCGTTTTTTTGGGACACTCTGTATTGACCATAGCTAAATCGGCTACTCTTGCATCTCTTTGTGGGCAAATGTCTTAGCTTTTCTTGAGACCCTTTCATCTTTTAGTTTCTTTTTGCTATCTTGCTTGACAGTTTTTCTGTTTAAGCATGGTAAGCTTGGTTCGATATCTAAATTTTCTGTAAACTGTAAAGACTAGCCGTTTTTGACTGCTTTGGTACTACTAGTAGCTTCCTGCTGCCGATCAGACCAACCCCGTGGTTTGTGCTTGGTTCTCTCTGCCGATCAAATCAATCGATTATAGCTCGAGTTTGGTGGACACGGGTGATAAGAATTGGTCGGGGTTATTGAGCGTGATCTGCACCGCTAGGGCTTCTTACTCGTTTGAATTTCAAAATATTCCTAGGCGATCGCGTAGAAAATTTATCGGGAAGCGATTTTTAATCGGGTAGAAGATATATCTGATTGATAATCAATCGTGTCTGGATCTGCACCACTCATTTTTGCATTTCAAAATATTTGTGCGCGATCGCGTAGAGAATTGATGTGGAAGTAAAGCGATTTTTTGATCGGGTAGAAGATAAATCTGATTAAGATTCAATCGTGTACGGAGATTGAGTGTGATGGAGTTGATATATCTTACCCGACACTGCACTCGATCTTCTCGACTTGAACTTGTTTGATTCTTAACCGCATTCCGATCAAATCGACCTCTGCGTCATCTGTTCAATCGATCAAATCGGCTACAGAGGTCGAGTTTGATCGGCTCGAGATCGGAAGGAATAATGTGGTAGGGTTTTAACGGGAGACTTATTTGATCTGTTCGGCTGTGTTTCTAGACTTAAATTTTCCTTTGACAAATCTAACTAATTATAGGTTACCCTATCAAATAAACTCGATCGCGTGAATTCCCCTACCAATCCCGACCAAACGACTACTCCTTGACCCCAAGCCGGCCAACCCGACTTCAACAGTCGATTTGATTGGGTGGGCAGATTAAGCAGAGGACGAGTTAATCGGAATAGTGTCTGGATTCACTCGAGTACAAGTCGAGGTAATCGAGTGCAGGTTTGACGCAGGTCGAGTGAGATATCAATCCGATCACACTCGATTCACAGACACGATCGACTCCCGATCAATACACAACCGATTGATTTTATACTCGATCGTACACCAATATTCTTTGCAACTAAAAGACTCGAAAAAGAAGCCCAAGCGATGCAGATTAAGCTCGATTACCCGACCATTCCTGATTACCCAAGCCGATCGATATCGGTCGTTTCCAGATCAATCTCTTACTCGATCCCGCACGAGAGTTTTTGACATGTCATAATATTCGAGTTGGAAGTCCGAGCGATGTAGATAAAGCTCGATCATCCAAACTACTCTCCATTACCCATGCCGACCGAACTCGATCTGTTCAAGATCGCTTGATATGGCTTGTTCAAGTCGATCTGATCTGCAATGGGAAAATAGCATTTTATGCGTTTCGACTGGTTTGCCGCGATTAGGAAGCGGAATGGCAGTGCAATGGCCGTGCTATGTCCGAGATTCAGACGCGATGTGGACGCGGTATCTTATCGCGCGATTTAACTCTAGACGCGGTTGGAAGTTATAGGCCGTGCTACGGCAGTGTTTCGGCAGTGGTACAGCCGCCGGCGGCCACATCACGTCCATTTCACGTCCATAGCGGAACGGCCGCGGAATCGTATGTGACCCAGCCTTTAAACCGAAAACTTCTTACTCTTATGGTTCCGGGTAGTTCGCGCAGACTGAAAACGTCGCACTTCGTAGACGATCGTTCCTATTCGCATATCTGTCTGTTTTAATACCGAGGGTGAAGGTTTGGAACACATTCGTGTAGAATTACTAGTTGATGGTTAAAATTGGGCGTATGGTAAGGTATACCAGTCTCCTCAATATGAATAGCCTCTAGCCGCCCTCTCACTTAGATGATTTACACACATCAGGGCTCGGTTATGTTGATCGGATCTTTGTTTCTACTTTACTTTATTCATTTTTATGTATATCTTTTAAAACATTCAAGGTTTTCACATAAACACATATTGTGGAAAATGTCGATGTCTGTCGTTGTTACGTTCATAAGTGTAGTAAAGGTAACTTAGGATTGCAACCCATCATAATCAACAAAATACTTCGTGCATCTTCGGGTGTCATCCATGCAAAGAGAAATTACAAGGGGTACCTCGTTAATATCCGGACATCATCAATGTAAACGGAATTGACGAGGGTATCGCTCGTTAATTTTCGTTGTCAAATTCTGACGGCCGTTATCACGGATGACACCCGAAGATGCATGTAGGTAAACATTGGTTGTAACCGTTAATATGTTCACGAATTCCTATTTTCAGGGCATCTACATAACGGTGAATATAACACAAAACTTTGATGTGGGATGCCGAATAGATGTTATCTTTAAAACGCCTGATGTAATCGACCAAAAGTAAGAAAATCATATTTTTTTGACAGGAAATATGACTGTACAGAAATGACTGTAAGAACACGCAGAACATTTTACATTATACTAGTTAGGCGGATATGACGTAAGATCATTATTTTTTTTTTGGTGGGGGGGGGGGGGGGGAAGCACCAAAATTTAGCAGACGTGTAGTCTAAACCTTAACAAATGATGTGGTAGGCGGAGCCCAGCATCCCCCTTCTCCCGATGCCCGCCATATTGAATTCCAACATGGCCGCCTAGTTCACCTGTAATGGGCAATATCCCCCTTATAATGGCAGATATCGACTTACCTTTGACGTCTTAACCCTTGTATAAAGTACCAGCGGATCCAATACAATCAATTATAATCATGCATTTGGCGTGGCAGTCTAAAATTTCAAAGATGACTGTTTACTGACTATTTACTGTTTTTCTACTATCTTTATAGTTAAAACTGACACAAATGAATTTCGGATGCCTTACCATACTTTATATAAGGTATTGCTACAAAGAAATTATTTTCAGAAAAAAAATTGATTAAAACATTTTGAATTTTAAGATGGCCGCCATTAAGATGAACTGGTTTTCTATTCATTTTATCTGTGTTGCTGCACTTTATAGTTTATACAATTATTTGTAAAGCAGATCTGTCCTGATATAGTACAAAATGTGCTTTGATTACGAAAATAGAGGAAATAAAACTTTGCTCAATGTGAGTATTCCAAGTACGATATGAAACCACCGGAAGTTCCTTCTGGCTGCCGTGTTCTCAGATGGATACCAATCAATGAATAATAGTCCTTTCAATGTATAAAATTGCTTGAACGTTGATACAGAGAGTTGAAATACGCGCATTATATATAGATTGACTTAATTGTAAATTTCTCATTTATTATAGTTACACAATGCATGTTTGCTATTCAGACACGGTCGCCAAATAACATGATATGATTATAAATAGAGGACTGATCATTCGCACAAACAACATTATACCACCATTTAGATAAATAAAAAAAAAAAAAAAAAAAAAAAAAAAAAAAAAAAAAACAAAAAAAAAAAAAAAAAAAAAAACCAAAAAAAAACAGACACAACGAAAGCTCACCAGGGATGGCTGCCACAAGAGAAAGTGCTTTGAAGACCAGCAGATCAAATGAAGCCACTTATAGATCTACATATATGTGGGATGGCCACTTTGGTGTTCAAAAAAGCCTACCAATTACAGTTATGATACCGAAGAAGACATCACAAAAATATAATTTAAAGTATCATTGAAATGAATTTGTAAAGCGATCTATGGTTTAGCGAATTCCATGTAGCACTACAGATATTATAAAGACACTTCCAATGTCTTCATTTATAGGTATTTTTGGAACCAACCATATCCTTGTCTATCAAGATAATCTTAAGTTCAAGATTGAAGTCCAGTTTGAACTGACGTTTCGTCTCCTTGGTCCCCCAAAGATTTGTTCTGAATAAAAAGCAGTGACTACCATCGCGATTACATATCGCTGAAAATCTTTATCTTAGTGATACAAGCTTCTTCTCGGCAACTTTGCCTCTAGAGACGATGACAAATACACGTAGTCGATCAGGTTGATGAAAAGCGACGGCCATTGATTGCCTACAGTCCAATGCAAGATCCACGACACTCTCAGATAAGTAATCCGATTGTAATAAAAAATGTGCAAAATGTAAAAATGTATCGTTTTATTCAAACAATGATCTTGTTCTATAGCGAATTCCATCAGCTGAAATGGTAAATGGAGAAAAGTAAGAAAAAAAGGAAAGAATTATACTTGAAGAAATATAAAAGTTTTACATTGCAGACATCTCTGTTTTGGAACAAAAATATAATCATGATACAGGATACAATTCTATGACAAACCATATTTATCCTGCCTTCCAGAATAATCATGTTTTTCTCTTGTGGTACATGTAGCTCTTGTGGTACATGTAGCCATCTCTGATAAGCCTCTACAGTATAATCGGAAAAAATATATAATTTCCTTCGACAGTTATTTCAGAATGGCAACTATGCATTAACAAGACGCTTTGTTAATAATACATTTTAATATCAAATTTAAATACTAACATGATATCTTTATAAAAGGTTAAAGTAACATTTCGCATATGTAAAAAAATCTTATTTATTGAATGTCACATATATTGGAACATGGCAGCCAGTAGGAACTTAAGGTGGTTACATGTATCACATTGGGCAATATACTCTTTTACTTTTAATCTTTAATCACAATTTGGACGAATATATGAATGCATGTACTTGCTCCAGAAGAAAAGCCAATCGACTTAATGGTGGACATCTTAAAATTCAAAATGAGCCAGCAGAATCAATTTGAAAATAGTCTCATTGAAACAATAGCTCTTTAAATAGTTTGTTTAAACTTCGAAAGTTTATTTGCATCAACAATGATTAGATATATTACAAGAAAACAGTAATTTGTGGTGGCCATCTTTGGAATCTAAGATGGCGACCTCAAAAGTATATTTGAATATGGGTGAGGGCGAAAAAAGTAGGTCAAATCTGCCATAATATGGGAGATATAACAAGTGTATTTAATGAATAAAAATTCAGGTCCTCTGAAAGGCGACCGTCTTGAATTTCAAAATGGTCGGCTCAAATCTTTTTGAAAAATCTTTAAATCAAGGTTTATGATAGTTTGGAAATGCATGATTGGAAATCAATTTGTGTCAGTTATAATTAGAAAATCAGTAGGAAAATAGTTATTAGTGGCGGCCATCTTTGAAATCTAAGACGGTCATCCCAAACACAGCCGGTTGTACGGTGTGATATTGGCATATCTAAAAGAAGGAAACTTGCCGTCTTGAAAATGTTGCTGATTTTGGGAGAAACGCCAAATTTTCGGCTTGTCTTGTTGATTTTGGTGCTCAACTTTGTTCTGTCTGTCAAATGAACTATGCATATGGCATGTTATCATTATGATGTAACAGAACATAAAACAATTTTTCATTGAAAAACTTGTTTAACTTGGAGCCAACAATAACGCAAAACTGTCAGCGGAACCTTTTTAAAAAAGTCCACGTCCAACGTCGTTTGTCGAAGTCCACGTAAGACGTAAACCTCTGATAAGAGAAAGTTAGTAAAACATTGAATCCAAGGATGAAAATACGGACATTCAGTACTGTCTCCTTTTGTATCAATAATTTCTTTCATATTTATTAATATTTCCTTTTAAATATAATATTGAATATAATTTAATATTTAATATTTTTCAGTGACACTGGGAAAACAAACATCGGATTTTTTTTAAAGTAAAGCTTTAATTTCTGCATAGTTTGTTCAAATATAACACCATTTTT
The DNA here is from genome assembly GCA_963680895.1 of Fragum sueziense. Classification (NCBI taxonomy): domain Eukaryota; kingdom Metazoa; phylum Mollusca; class Bivalvia; order Cardiida; family Cardiidae; genus Fragum; species Fragum sueziense. The sequence continues at coordinate 11,076,965 of OY804603.1, forward strand.
GGCTAGTTCCTACGAAACTCAACATGGAGTTTTGACTTCCCGTTTCTACAAAATCGGAGTATAGCAGGTAGAAATTCATAGGTCGTTAATTCAGTGAACATTTTTCTTAACATGCTCATCATAATCTGGATAAAAAAACGTGCACCAAGTTGGACAGAAAACCCCATGTAGGATGTTACATGTATGTAAATGCACATGCATGCAACGTTTCCCTTTGACTACAGAGTGTCCCAAAAAAACGGAACCCATTTTTGAAAGTACATTTCTCATGTATTAGGCAATATTTCTCCGCCAAATTTACATATGCAATAGCAACGACAGTTTTCAATTAGCAATTAAAATTTGGTCGAAAAATAATGATTAGTCATGAAAATATTGACATTAAAATGAACATACCCGGAAAACCATTTTAACACGATATCGATCTTTTCGTTTTGCAGCGCGCGCATACACTCATTGAAAAATTGACACTATACAATTGGTAAAATATATTCAATACAATACAAAAATGATTTTGAAACATTGTATTCACAATAGTGCATTTTCATTCCATCTTTTTGCTAATAAATAAACTGTTAATGCTGCGAGCTGCGATGTAACTTGAATACAAACAAAATATCCAAGTGCATCACATACTCATGAATAATAATCATAGGCACTTATTTTATTCCTAACCATCATGCCAGTCACCGCTCAATTTAAAGTATTACGGGTTTCATTTAACCTGACACTGACCTTTATGCAAAACACAAATAACACAAAATTCACCAAAAAGAATTAAATCATAGTCCACAGAAATGTATACTATGCTCGAAAATTAAGGCTGGGCTAATTTTAGGAAGCATATCAAGCTTGTAATTTATGAAAATAAAAGTTAAAACTGCGCCATGTGAAATGAATCACATAATAATTTGAAATTAATTCAAACAGCCACCCTATGGACTCAATTTGAACTTACAGAACCTGTACATATTAAATTTTGAGAGAATCGGTACATACATGTACAACGGTACAGAATTCATTAGCTGACCGTTAGTGCGCTTTCACGAACAAACAAGACGCAAAAATCAATATCATGTCAGATCGGTTTTTAGTGTCATTATTAATTTGCTTATAACTTTTGAACCGATGCATATTTTTAAGTGAAATTTGGAACACAAATGCAAAAATAATGTATCTTCAGTACTGCAAATTCAAAAATTAGATTTTTTGCTTACGCTTTGAAATATTTGAGTTTGAATTAGGGTTCCGTTTTTTTGGGACACTCTGTACATTTCAGATTCAGTTTTCGGGTAGTCTCCGATACTACAGACACAACGTTTATTCACGTCATGTTTAAACCAAACATGGATGTAACACTCATCAGAAGTAAACGTACCGGGACATGGTCGACAGACGTAATAACACCAAACCCTATAACGTCACCAAATACTGTTTACAAGGCTTCTCTGAAAATGTACTCAACACATTGGAACGTATGTTTATTTTCAAATATTAGTTGAGATTATTAAGAAGTAGAAAAAAGTGATGCAAAATTAATTTTCTTCAACTATTTTTCAGATGATTTTATTTATATTTTACGGACACGAAACTAATTGTTTAAACCAAGAGGGCCAGAATGTCAATAACGCACTAAACTCACTTTTTTTCTTAACGTCTGACAAGTCTTGAAGTCTGATAAATCCGACCTTGACAAACACACATCGTTTTGCAAATCAAAAGTGCAGATTAGAAAGAATTTTGCAAGAGAAATATTCCTGGCAAGTTTCATCCATTTTCTAACTAGTTGATAAAGAATCTAGAATCTATTCATAATTTCCCTTGATTTCTCTTAATCTCATAAGCACCACCGTGAAAAAAGCTTAAAACAAGAGGGCCGTTGGCCCTAGGTCGCTCACCTGAGATGGGGTTTTATAACAGATCAGATTTCTTACAAGTAATGCAATAAAGGGTCAAAGATCATATGAACGCCGCTATGCGATTTCAAACCATAGAAAACCCAGAAAACTACCTTTGTGCAATATCATATGTAACTCAAATATGAAGTTTCATCCAATTCGGCTATGTGGTTATGGAGAAATTGCTTTGGACAGATGGAATTAAAATAAAACATACAGACTGACAAACAAACAGAAATTTACAAATTGACCTAGATCTATGACCTTGAACCTACCTAAATATATATTTCAAATAGAACATCTACTCATGATAAAGAACACATTTACCCATACATTTTTTTAAATCCATGCATAAATGTAGATGCTATGCCCCTGGTAAGCAGATTTTTATAAGAAGTCCCCTTTTTCTGTGACAAGGCTTCATATTGAAAAGCAAAGAAAAGTACCTCTTAGCAATATCATAAGCAATGCAAATATTAAGTTTTGTCAAATTTGGCTCTGTGGTTATTGAGAAATTGCTTAGAACTGACAGATTTCGTGTAATTTCTCTTTTTCTGTTGCCATGGCAACCAGAGTTTGTTTTTTTATATAAATTGCAATTCGGTTAGCAATTTTTTTAAATGTGACCTCCTAAGGAATATTTCTGCCTAGTTTGGTGGAAATTAGCCTGTTAGTTTAGGAGGAGATATCATTCAACGATGTCATTGAGATTTGGTGGAAAATCTCCTTTTCTGTTGCCATGGCTACCAGAGCTTTTAAAAGGATTTCAATTCTTTTAGCAATTTTTAAAAGGAACCTCCTCAGAAATATTTCTGCCAAGTTTGGTTGAAATTGGCCAAGTAGTTTAGGAGGAGATGTTGTTCAAAGAAATTATTGAGAATTAGTCAAATTTCTCCTTTTCTGGTGCCATGGCAACCAGAGTTTTTAGTCGATTTCAATTCTTTTAGCAATTCTTAAACAGGACCTCCTAAGGAATATTTTTGCCAAGTTTAGTTGAAATTGGCTTGGTAGTATAGGAGATGTCGTTCAAAGATAGTATTGAGATTCAGTCAAATTTCTCCTTTTCTGTTGCCATGGCAACCAGAGTTTTTTTTATGGATTTCAATTCCTTTAGCAATTCTGAAAGGGGGTCATCTAAAGAACATTCCTGCCAAGTTTGGTTGAAATTGGCCAAGTAGTTTAGGAGGAGATGTCGTTCAAAGATAGTATTGATATTCAGTCAAATTTCTCCTTTTCGGTTGCCATGGCAACCAGAGTTTTTTATGGATTTCAATTCTTTTAGCAATTCTGAAAGGCGGTCACCTAATGAACATTTCTGCCAAGTTTGGTTGAAATTGGCCTAGTAGTTTAGGAGGAGATGTCGTTCAAAGATAGTATTGAGATTCAGTCAAATTTCTCCTTTTCTGTTGCCATGGCAACCAGAGTTTTTATGGATTTCAATTCTTTTAGCAATTCTGAAAGGGGGTCACCTAAGGAACATTCCTGCCAAGTTTGGTTGAAATTGGCGAAGTAGTTTAGGAGGAGATGTCATTCAAAGATAGTACTGAGATTCAGTCAAATTTCTCCTTTTCTGTTGCCATGGCAACCAGAGTTTTTCATGGATTTCAATTCTTTTAGCAATTCTTAAAGGGGGTCAGCTAAGGTACATTCCTGCCAAGTTTGGTTGAAATTGGCCAAGTAGTTTAGGAGGAGATGTCATTTAAAGAAATTGTTGACGGACGACGCACGACGGACGACGGACGGTCGCCGGACAAAAGGTGATCACAATAGCTCACTTGAGCACCTTGTGCTCAGGTGAGCTAAAAAACTTTGGAACTGTCGCATGCTGTAAAGTTTGGTCCAAATTTCTCACGATTTCTTGTAGGAGATATTAAAAGAAATTGATGACAGCGCATGACGTTAATTTTTCTACAGCATGTTTTATACATTATTCTGACAAAAAGAAATAACGCAAATAAATTTTCTTTGTATAATAACTATAATGTACAATGTATACGTATATTCATTTACATTGTTATTTTTGTTCACTTCTACAAGCGTTGGGTTTGCACAGTAATGGTAACGTGCTTTTAACAAGAGGGCCAAGATGGCCCTGTATCGCTCCACTGGATTTTAGACATTTAGACCATGAACTTCTTCAAGGAATACAATAGAGGTCTATTTCAAAGAAGATTCTCATGCTACACAGAATGAAATCCAATAAGTGATTAAGGAGCAGAAATGTTTTTAAAAAATTTCTTAAAGTTACACTGTTTCATATAGCAAAAAAAAAAGCCTAGCGCACCAAGCTTTTCATCCGAACGTGAAGGAATTTTGAAGAGATTCATGCAAGGAAGATTCCTGTAAAGTTTGGTTGAAATTGGTCCAGTAGTTTTGGAGAAGAAGATTGTTTAACAATTTTTCGAAAATTCAATTTTATCAAATTTATTAAAATTTAAGTTCTACATGGAAATAATTTTTTAAGGAATTTAGAGGAGATAAATGCAAGGAAGATTCATGTGAAGTTTTGTTAAAATTGGTCCAGTAGTTTTGGAAAAGAAGATTTTTCAAAAATTTAATTTAATTTCAATAATCAAAATTTCATTTCTACATAGAATTTATTTTTTTAAGGAATTAAGAAGAGATTAATGCAAGGAACATTTCTGTAAAGTTTGGTTGAAATTGGTCCAGTAGTTTTGGAGAACAAGAATTTTTAAAGATTTTTCGAAAATTTAATTTAATTAAATTAATCAAAATTTAAGTTCGACATAGAATTTATTTTTTTGAAGGAACTAAGAAGAGATTAATACAAGGAACATTTCTGTAGAGTTTGGTTGAAATTGGTCTAGTTGTTTTGGAGAAGAATTTTTTTTAAAGATTTTTCGAAAATTTAAATCAATTAAATTAATCAAAAATCAAGTTCTGCGCGGATTTTATTTTTTTTGAAGGAATTTGGTATAGATTCATGCAAGGAAGATTTCTGTGAAGTTAGGTTGAAATTAGTCCAGTAGTTTTGCAGAAGAAGAATTTTTAAAGATTTTTTGAAAATTTAATTCAATTAAATTAATTAAAATTCAAGTTCTGCATAGATTTTATTCTTTTGAAAAAAATTGGTAGAGATTCATGCAAGGATGATTTGTGTGAAGTTTGGTTGAAATTGGTCCAGTAGTTTTGGAGAAGAAGAATTTTTTAAAAAAAATTTGAAAATTTAAATCAATTAAATTAATTAAAATTCAAGTTCTGCACGGATTTTATTTTTTTTGAAGGAATTCAAAAGAGGTTCATGTAAGAAAGATTCCTGTGTAGTTTGGTTGAAATTGGTCCGATAGTTTTGGAGAAGAAGAATTTTTAAAGATTTTTCGAAAATTTAATTTAATTTATTTAATTAAAATTCAAGTTCTGCACGGATTTTATTTTTTTGAAGGAATTCAAAAGAGGTTCATGTAAGGAAGATTCCTGTGTAGTTTGGTTGAAATTGGTCCGATAGTTTTGGAGAAGAAGATTTTTTTAGATTTTTCGAAAATTTAATTTAATTTAATTAATTGAAATTCAAGTTCTGCACGGAATTTAATTTTTTGAAGGAATTTGGAAGAGGTTCATACAAGGAAGATTCCTGTGAAGTTTGGTTGAAATTGGTCCAGTAGTTTTGGAGAAGAAGATGTTTAAAGAAAAAGTTTACGCACGGACGCACGCACGGACGCACGCACGGACGGACGGACGACGGACACAGGGCCATGACATAAGCCCCGCTGCCCTTCGGCCAGTGGAGCTAAAAACCATGAAAGACTCGGGTACAACGTTTCAATCCGGGTACCCGTCTAACCATTACCCCCGGGTACTCGGATACCGCACACATGGTTCATTCGTGACTTTAAATAGATGGCTCTTTCCAATTATAGTGTAGGAGCAATCCACAAATGGGAACATTCGGGCGAGACTACTCGGCCGCGTCGACTCGTCTGAATGTTTCCTTCGGTGGATTTCCAAATGAATCCACAAATCTATTGTGACCTTTGACAACGTGTTACACACTAGTTTCGTCTTCGCATAAGTTGCTGATCCTCTAGATATGTTAAATTACTAATAAGCCGTATCTAATCATCGGGTAGCCTAACTGGTAATAAATTTATTCCGGCAATTTTGTACCCTACCTGCGGGTACCTGGGTTCTCCTTTCAGTCCTACAAAAGACAATGTGAAATCATGTATATGCCATTTCCCCCTTGCGTTCTACCTATCAAAGATTTCGGTGAATCGTTTGGTCAATATCAACAGTATTTATCAATCATCCGACGAATTTTCTTTTTAGTCCGACGATCAATATAATTTGTAACACTATCGGAACGCCTCATTTAAAACTAGTACTAAAGGCAAAAAGAAACACAACAAAAAATAATTTGATCATATGGATTTTTTGTTTTATCAAAAGCACCCTATTTCGAGCATTTTTTTCAATGCATAGTAAAACTTTATCATTTGACTTTCTAGTGTCAAAATTCATCAAGGCCACAGGTTGTACGTGTCATCAGTACGCGTTTAAATGTGAGCGAGTTTGCATCAACGTTTAATGCGTTCTTGTACGCCACCCAAACTGACGTTAACCATTCCTGGCTGAAATTTTATCGGTGTACTGTCCATGAATAGAATCAACAGTTTTTCTCTATAAGAGAGCTTGTTTCCGCAGGTAAAATAAGCGAACGTTATAGTTCTGACGTTGTGGCGTTAGACGTTGACGACCGCTTTTCCGGCGACCGTCATTGTTCTGTTGATTTTAAGACGTTATGTCAAGCAATATTTTGTCCACCGATGTACACCAAAGTCAGCAGCAACTGCAGGTTGAGATGTTCCATTCGTATACATCACAATTGCTACCTGAAGACGTCTTTGAACATGTCGCAAAATGATATGAGTGATTGAATCAAAACGAAAATCATTGTTTTTTGTCGTTTCGACGTGTATCTACACAAATTAAAAGAGTTTTATGTAAAGTTTGGATATTTAAAGGTTTGCAAGTGAGAAACGCGTAAACGTCTATTTTGACGTTATCTCACAGGAAAGACAGGTTGTAAAGTAAACACAAAGAACAATATCAAGATACAGTACCCTGTAATAATCAGTAACATCTTTGACTCAATTACATAAAAGAATGAAGAAATATAACAAAAATTAATTGTTGTGTTTCTTCTTTCCTCTAGTTTATGATTTTTTTTAATACAAATGAGCTAATTTTCAATTGAAATTTATTAGTTGGACAGAAAATATATTTCGTTCGACGAAAACATAGTATATTCGTCGAACGATAGATAAATACGGTACAGCACAAATTATTATGCCCCCTTTCGAAGAAAAAGGGGGTATATTGTTTTGCGAGTGTCGGTCGGTCGGTCGGTCGGTAGGTCGGTCCGTCGGTCTGTCCGTAGACCAAATCTTGTCCGGAGCATAACTCGAAAAGTATTAAAGGTAGAATCATGAAACTTTACAGGTGGATAGATCTCATTATGGTGAGGTGCAGTGCACAAGAACTGTAACTCTGCCGATCAAATTTTTTGAGTAATTGCCCTTTGTTGATTTTATAACTTGATTCTTGTCCGGAGCATAACTCAAAAAGTGTGTAAGGTAGAATCATGAAACTTTACAATTAAATAGATCTCATTGTGGAGAGGTGCAGTGCACAAGAACCGTAACTCTACCGATCAAAATTTTGGAGTTATTGCCCTTTGTTGATTTTATAACTTGATTCTTGTCCGGAGCATAACTCAAAAAGTATGTAAGGTAGAATCATGAAACTTTACAGGTGGATAGATATCATTGTGGAGAGGTGCAGTGCACAAGAACCGTAACTCTGCCGATCAAATTTTTGGAGTTATTGCCCTTTGTCGATTTTCAACCTTGATTCTTGTCCGGGGCATAACTCAAAAAGTATGTAAGGTAGATTCATGAAACTTTACATGTGGATAGATCTCATTATGGAGAGGCGCAGTGCACAAGAACTGTAACTCTGCTGATCATATTTTTGGAGTTATTGCCCTTTGTTGATTTTCAAACTTGATTCTTGTCCGGAGAATAACTCAAAAACTATGTATAGTCGTTTGTGCAAACCTCGCGGTACTTTAAACCTCGCGGTAATCACAAAATTTACCATGGGGCAAAATTGTGCTATCGACGAGAATTACCCTCGTGAGCGTTGATTTGCCTGATCTCAATCTTGACAGCTGACACCAACTAGATGAAAAAAAAAAAACTAAATGGGATAGCAAAACCCATTTTCAGCGACGGTACTAAGAAACTGACCTTTTCCAAAATTTGCTAATCCCCTGATATGAAATGGCTGGTGCAATAAATGCGCAAAGTGCAGGATTTTTGCTGAATTTTGTAAATAATTTTTGCCTTTCCTGCTTCTGTTTATTATGGTTTCAAAATGGCAGATGACGCGTCATTGATGACGTCACAGCTCTTCCAAATAAGGGAGTGAAATAAGGAGGCCCAGACAGAAGTTCAGAATGTGTGTCTAAGGTATACTAAACTTAATAATTTCAAAACAGTTTTTTTTCAGACCTCCAAAGTATAAAATTCTTATCACAAATTGTAGCCTATTCATTTTTTTTTAACATTTGTAAGTACACATGTATTTTTTAAGATTGTTAAAGGGGCCCAGAAAGGGGATTTCTTACTGTGAACTATCTAAATATTCTAAAGAATTGGCGTTCAAAGCAAATTTTTCCTGGGATCCATTTTGAACCTTTTTCTTTTTCACATTCATTGGATGTTGGACAAATATTAACATAAATTATATTCTAATCTATATCTGAAAAAAATATTCCTGCTGATATTCTGTGGTACACATTGCAGGGCCTCATATGAATACCGCGAGGTTTCCAAAATACCTATTTTTAGTAACTAGGTCAACATGCCTAAAGTCACGTGGCACAGAAATCAATATTACGCAGAAGACGAAAAAAATCTCTGAGTAAATAAACTCAAGAGATGTTGATGCAACCATAGAGTAACAGAAATATTGAAAGTAAGGAGCTGTTCTGGAAAAAATTCATTCTGAGATGTTAGTACCGCGAGGTTCGCAAGGCCAATCCTAAGGTAGAATCATGAAACTTTACAGGTTAATAGCTCTTATTATTGAGAGGTGCAGTGCACAAGAACTGTTACTCTGCTGATCATATTTTTGGAGTCATTGCCCTTTGTTGATTTTAAATTTTTATTCTTGTCCGGAGCACAACTCAAAAAGTATGTAAGGTAGAATCATGAAACTTTACATGTGGATAGATGTCATTATGGAGAGGTGCAGTGCACAGAAACCATAACCTTGCCGATGAAATTCTTGGAGTTATTGCTCTTTGTTGAATTTACACTTAATTCTTAAAATTGCCTATATCTCATGTCTTTTTACACATACAGGCTTGGTATCTCACACATAGATACTTCCTATCAACATCGTTCACATTTGACCATGACCTTGGACATTGTGACCTTTGCCTTGGAGTTTGACCTACTTTATAAAAATTAAACCGGGCATATAGTTCAAGACCTATTACACATACAGCCTTGATATTTCACACATGGACACCTCCTACCAAGACCTTTCACAGTTGACCATGACTTTGGACCTTGTGACCTTGACCCTGGAGTTTGACCTACTTTTTTAAAACTTTAACCTGGCCGATATATCATGTCCTTTTACACATACAGCCTTGATATTTGACACATGGAAACCACCAACCAAGACCTATCACATATGACTATGACCTTGGACCTTGTGACCCTGACCTTGGACTTTGACCTACTTCTATGATACATTAACCTGGCCTATATTTCATGTCATTTTACACATACAGCCTTGATATTTGACACATGGACACCTACGACCAAGACCTTTCACATTTGACCATGACCTTGGACCTTGTGACCTTGACCTTGGTGTTTGACCTACTTCTATAATACATTAACCTGGCCTATATGTCTTGTCATTTTACACACACAGCCTTGATATTTCACATGTGGTCACTTCCAACCTGGGCCCGGTTTCTCGAAAAAACTTAAGTATAATCTCATGCTCAAATCTGAGCACCGTGCTCAAATCGGCCATGATTTTGAGTATGGAAGATGAGAACGGTTTCTCGAAAATTCTCAGATTCAACTTCGTGCTCAAATCACGTGATTTAAGCACGAATAGTTGAGCATGCTCAGGGGCTTTCTCAAATCTATTTACATTGCTCAAATATGGCGGATATGTTTGAAGCGAGAGAAATTGAAACTTTGAAAGGCCCAAACTGCTAAAATAAATTGTTTAGAGAAATGTCAACATTGATATCGTGTGTCCCAGGCCGGAATGAACGATCCTATACGTACAATGGATGCTGTTTGCGGGATCAGAACGAACAGAAAGGAGGCAAAGTTTCGTTGAAACAGAGGTAAATAATCGTTCGAGATTCAAACAAATTAGCCGTTTCTACTGCAAAATTTACTGTCAACAATGACAAGAAGAATAATTATGGTGCAAAAAACTCGTGGTGCGAAATTTATTTGAATTACGTCATTTTGACGAATTATAACTCAAGGGAAACGACTCTTTGGGATGTTGACAGTGTCAAGGACGCAAGGTTGAATATTTCCTAGTTTGAAAATACTTTTTCCTTGAATGCAAACATTGCATTATAGACTCATTAGCTGTAACCGTATTAGATCATGGCAAAGGTATATGCTTCGCCCACCTGAATGACTTTGAGTTTACAGTTAACCAAAAGAAACATTCCAGAATCATTCAATCATCAAGCTGATGGGTGGGGTAAGAAGGGAGTTTGAAATGGTGGTTGAATTATTATTGATATTTCATAATGATAAAATGTATTGTATTGCGCTTTTTTCCAAATGACTGTGTAACTATCAATTAATTCATAGATGTCTGCATGTATGACAAAACATTTTTCAGTTGCAGATAATTATGAGATAAGAATAAACCAAGCTTCATGTTCATTTTTCCACTACACCATTTATTAACTTACTTTAAAAATAGGGGAAGATATTGTTCATTTTGTTAATTTATCTTTTCAGATCAGAGAATAAAAATCATAGAATGTAGCTTGATAGAAAAACAGATGCTAGAACATGAGATTACCAATACAGATTTGAAATAAAAGGTTTGACCTATTTTATTTACAACTAAACAATGGTTTGCAAAATTAAGGGTTCTTTTTCTACACAGCAAGCTTCTTACACACAGTAAAGAATACTAATATGGAAAAGCATGCACAAACGAGTATACAGCGAATTTTATAGGGAATACATGTTTTATCTCCAATCCAAAAAAAACTTTGAGAAGTTTAGGCATAAAAATGCCTCTACATCAAAATGGTCATCAGATCCATTCACAGTAGCTTCTCCCCCTAATAGTGATTAGCCTCTCCGAACAACAAGAAAGCAATCAGTCATTTTCATACAGTTGTCGCTTTATCCCCCCTTTCTTGTTGTCCAGAGATGCAGACGTACAAAAGTGCTTGATAATGACAACATGACATCATGTTAAACAAATACATGAAAAGACTGTTTCCCAATAGATGAACACAAGACTGTACAAAATTTACACTTCAGCGCCATCTAGGCACTGCAAATACTGCAGCAAACATTCTGCAATAATTTGCAATGAATACTAACAATGGAGTTAGATAGAAATTTCGAGGGAAACTGCTCTTTACTAGCTCAATAAAGCTGTCCCTTGTCATGTTCAAAATGAGCAAATTCAGCCCTATTACCCAAGCAGCCAGCCTAATTCATAATGCTGTGTCACTGCATATACCAAGGTAGTGACAATCGTGTTCTGTTAGAAATTTAACAATCCTTTGCCATTGTCTTCTACAAGATAGAAAATTGGCACTATCTACGCTCTGTTCTAAAAATAGAACAAATGACGTCGTCGCCCATTGTTCTATAATAGAAACGGGAGATCATGACGTCATGGATAGTACCGGCAGCAGGCCGGCTACACCGGCAGCGCCGGCAGCAACCGGCAGCACCGGCAGCACTTGGGTATATATAAGGAAAATCAGCGGGTTCTGCTTCACCAACATTGCAAGACATCTCTCTTGCCTTAAAACAACAAAAATCCCCTGATGAGTTCAAACCATTGAACGAAACCGGTCGGGAAGTCAGATCAACTGGAAGCGTGTCTCTATGTCTCCCATCCAGTCATTTTGCAGTATTGTCGTATCAAATCTGGAGACTAGAAGACTTGCTTCCCGAACACACACAACAGATAATCACAACTACATTAGGAGAACATCTAAGAGTTGCTCTCAGCAACTACAGATCGATTTGATGAGATGGATCCAGACATGCTTTACCTACTCGCCAAGAAGCAAGAGTAGAAGAGATGCAACAAATAGTTGTCCCAGAAGCAAGTCTAAGAAGACCTCTTCCCACACTTGCTCACAATGCTAGACAAGGAAATTCTAGCGAGTGAAAGATAAATTATCTAAGCAAGTCCAGAGAGAGGTTCATCCTCAGTCTACATGCTATACCTAACCAAGGAGCGGATGTAGAAGATATGCAATAAGAGATTGTCCAGAAGCAAGTCTGAGAGGAGCTCTTTTCACAGTTGCTCTACCTTGCCAAGAAGCGAGTGTAGAAGAGATGCAACCAGAGGCTGTCCATAAGCAAGTCTGGGAAGAGCTCCTCCCACACTTGCTCACATTGTAAGACTAAGCAGGTCTAACAATTATAAGATGAATCATCTATCTCACAGCAAAGATGCTAAAATACACATCAAAGGAAGCAAGTCCGAAAGAGATCCATCTCGAGAAAGATATACTCCCTGCTCAAATAAGAAATTTGAGATCACTCAATCCAATTCTAGATTATTATCTGCACACTCGTAGGTATACTACACATACAAGCAAATAAGCCAATTACCATATGACAATCTGTCACAGAAGCAAGTGTAAGAAGAGCTCCTCCCTGACTTGCTCCAGTAGTAGACAAATAAGTCTACCGATATACGATATTCAAATATCTAAGCAAGTCCAACCAAGGGTTCTTTTTCTACACAGCAAGCTTCTTACACACAGTAAAGAATACTAATATGGAAAAGCATGCACAAACGAGTATACAGCGAATTTTATAGGGAATACATGTTTTATCTCCAATCCAAAAAAAACTTTGAGAAGTTTAGGCATAAAAATGCCTCTACATCAAAATGGTCATCAGATCCATTCACAGTAGCTTCTCCCCCTAATAGTGATTAGCCTCTCCGAACAACAAGAAAGCAATCAGTCATTTTCATACAGTTTGCAAAATTAAGTTAGGTCTGATTTCTGAATCTCAGATGCACTAAAACCCATGACGGCCATGACGTCCCTGACCGTTATATCACAGGTTTTCTCGGATTTTGTTTCGGCCATCAGGGGCATCACAGGTTTGCCCCAGATCATCAAAGCTTTTCATTTAGAAATAATGATTATCTGATTTCTATGAAGGGCCTCTATAATTGATATTATTGATGCCTAGTTTTTTAGACTTACAGACTCATTGAAAAAGGACATGCTTGTTTAAAGAATTTCAAAATGCTGATTTTATTAGAAACACTTTTACTGCACAAGTTTTCCTTTTCTTTTTTATGGTGACTGATCTGGATCCATGTTGTTCTCAAAAGAAATGCCATAGAGGCCTTTTACAAAGATCCTGTTAAACGAACCCCCCTCTGTAGCCAGATTATTTCATTTTCATGCAGAAATTCAGTCACAATTGTGCAGGGATAAAGACTAGCAGGGGCCCAGTTGCTCATGAAATGCTGATTTCCTTTCCCCTTCTTTTCTCAAATTGTTTTCTACAGTACATTTATGATTATGCTTTCATTTGACCCTTTCCTAAACTGTAGCTGGTTTAGTGATATATGTTTAGTACATGTATTTGTTTAATTTTCAACCCTTTCTCAAACAAGAACTGGTTTTGAGGTCCCTGATTGAAATGGCTTGAGAAAACATTGAGCCAAAAGAAGGAAATGCTGATAACCAGCATTTTCTCCTTTTATTCAATATTTTCTCTGCTAAACATACATAACTCTTGTCTTTATCTCTATGACATTTGTCGTCTGCAACAGCTTTTGAATAGGACCACCCTAAAGTTTTGTCGTTTAGGAAAGGTTTAAAAGTATTCTGACTTTCTTTCTTCACAGAATCCTGGGAGAATATCCTGTAGACAAACAGATTATATACATGAGGCTCAAGATAGCATCAAAAGATAATGGAATGTCCAATGAAGCTGATCTTGCTCTACAAAGTTCAACTTCTTCAGATATGCTGTGCGAGAGACTAGAGTACAATGTATATTCCTGGATACAGTCCATCACCTCATTCCAAAGTTGGATCACTAAAAGATGATTTGGTTTAATGGGGTTTTACGCTGTTTTCAACTGCTATGGTCATATCGCGGTGGCTGGAACACCTATCACCAGTATCACCACAATATCTAAACCAAGCCTCCAGCTGCTCTATCACATAGATGATTCACACCAATTTGTGAGAGACAAATGACTTTTGTCAAATGTTAGAATGGCCGAGCCGGGTGTTGAACTCCCAACCCCAGGATTGACAGACTCTCATGTTGCTGACTGAGCTATCGGGGCTCGGCCACTAACATATGAAGATTTGCAGTGGCAATATAATGTCAAATGTATTATGATAATGGCTGTCATCTAAAAATCTTTCAATAGTTTAAAGTGACATTTCACAATAATTTTTAGATAAATTTTACTTTTAATTTATCTGAAAGAGCATATTTTCTGATGAAAATTCTGAAAATTTCAAGCCTAAATATTGAACCGTTTATGAGAAATATATTTTTGGTCTAAAATTAAACAAATTGTTGTGGACAACAGTTCAGTTATAGATTTTGTCATTTTTGTCTCAACTTTAAAGACATATTTTTCACTTATAAATAACAACTTCAAAAAACTGAAAAGTATTTATACGCATTAGAATAAACAATCTTTGCATCAAGACATACTTTTAAAAAATGAAATAAATGTGAAATGTCACTTAAAATGAACTATTTTAGACCTAATTTCAGACAGAGAAAGCTTTTTAAAGAATTGAAGAAAATTTGTTGTTTGGAAAACGACCAAATAAATGTGACCAAATCTGGGAAATACCTGACTGGCAAAATATTGGGATGAAATAAGAAAATGCTGAAAATGAGCAATTTCTCCCTTTCCCTCAATATTTTCCATGTACTACTCTAACATGCTTTCTACTTTTTGTACAAATTGTTTTGTTATAGATCTGCATTTTCTTTGAAATTGGACTGGCCTAAAACTTTTACATTCGAGAAAGTGCCACTGTAAGGTATATTTAGTGAGGAGGAATGAACGCTACAATTTTTTTTACTGATTTATCTATTTATTTATTTTGCAAATAATCTTCACTATACAAGATATCATAACACAGTGTGACATGTGAACTTATTAGGCTAAATAGCCCCTTTCCAAATAAAAAGTTTCTGTGTTAACTACTTTGAAAGGTGTTGCAGACGTAAAAAAAATATTGTTGATAAAGGTTAGATTTGTCTACTATAGAAGTTAAGGCAAAGGGAGAAAATGCTGATCTCCATTTGTTTCAGTTTTTTCCCAAAATCTTGGTATTCAGAACGTCATGATTATTAACAATCTTGCGACAAATTTGTACGGGAAATAATAATGAAATTTGTCTAAAAGACTAGTTAAACTACTTCCTCTTTTGTTTTCTTTATAATCCTAGAACCTGTTGCAAAATGCTATGATGAATAAAACTGGTGTTATTTTGTTGTATGAAACCAACTCATGAGCAAATACTGCAAAACACGGTAAAAATGATTTGATGATGGTTCACTTTACAAAAACTGGTTTTCATTCTCAGTTATAAGAAGCCTGGGAAACATCGACGAAAAAGAAAGTGCTGATAACCAACATTTTCTTCTTTTTTCTAAATATTTTCTGTGCTACATTGTAAACAACTTCTTAACAAAATCCATTGTGTTTGTAGTTGGTTTCAAATTACAACAGTCACAGTTTTGACAATTTTTAGCCGAGGTTTTCTAGTTCTTAATCATGTCTGTGTGGCTCAGATTGGATGCAGCACCATGTAATTGAGCCGGGATCTGGAAAAAGGTCCTTTATAGCATTTGAGAACAACATGGATCCAGATCAGCCTGCATATTATACAAATAGTCTGATTAAGATCCATGTCATTCTCTGGTGGGTTCGCCATGCCTTGTAACAACTATCAGAGAGCAATAATATGTATCATGGAGATCAGGTAGTACTTGGGCATGGGCTTGTCTTGAAACATTATATCCTAAATGCTATAAATACCCTTTTTCCAGATCCTGTTTCCTTTACATTTCTGAGATGATAGGATCATACGGCTATCTTGCAAAATGATCATAAAAATGGTCTACTGGGTAAATACACACAAATTCCCCCTTTCAAAAAGTTTTGACAGCGGCCATAGAACAATTGGTAACGCATCAACTCTGAGTCTCACTCATGAGATCCTACTGTCACCGTCCCAGGTTCAATACTCAGTCCCTGGTAATATCCTTTCGTGCACATGTATTTGAATTTGTATCACACACATGTTTGAATGATAGTATACACAAGTGGGAAAGCAGCTGGGGTCGGAAAGGATGTTGTGGTTGTACTGGTAAGAGAAATAACAGGAATCCATGGTTGAGTGCTTCAGCTGCTGAAATATGATTAAAGAGACTAGCAGTTGAAAGAGGCGTTGAATCCCATTCAATCAATCAATCAATAAAATGTCAGAAATGATTTTGGCCTGTTTAGGATTCAAACATGTGCAGAGATACTACTTATATTTAGGTAGAATACCCATAATGTGGCCATTTTGCGATTCATAAAACATCAGCTTTTTCCGAGCGTTGTCATTAGATGTCCGAACCTATTCGGGCGCGGTCGTAAACATTCGGAGGTGGAAAGTTCCACTGTCGAATGTTTTCCACGACGTCCGAATAATTCAAACTTCACGCCAATCTCATTATGTGTGGAATACCTTAACACTAGGATTTCCTAACCAGTCTGGGGGTTTTGAAATCATGTACAAGGAAAGCTTTGGAAAACAAAGGCAAAAGAAGAAAATGCTGAGCCTGGCCCTTTTCATTCAATTTAACTAGCTGGAAAATGTTTTTCTGTGAGCTCTATTTTGTCGTCTGAAATACATGACAAATGCAAGAAGACTGCAACTATAGCATGTCTGTCTAAAGGTCTTGAGGTCCCAAGTTCAATCCTCAATTATGGCCATATCCTGCCAGACATTGTCACCCAACAATGATAGGATCGTGTTAAACAAGGGATAACAGCTGGCGGCTCTCAACGGATGCAAAATTGGTGGGAGGAATTAGTCAAAGGAATACATGGCTAGGTGCTCAAGGCATAGTAATCTTTAGATGTAACTAGCAAGCCCGTAGGAAATTTCATATTAGGTGGGCTCAAGCCCCTTTGTCTGAATATTGGGGGAGGGGGCTAAATTGGAATTTTCCTAAATTTCCAGTGTAAATTATGGAAAATTTGGCATTTTTTGGCCAACTTTGAGGGGGGGGGGGTTGGGCTAAATTGGAATTTTCCTAAATTTCCAGTGTAAATTACGGAAAATTTGGCATTTTTGGCCAACTTTAAGGGGGGGGGGGGGTGCTAAGACTCCCCCTCCTGTTCCTACGGGCCCGACTACTGTTTAAAAGGGGAGGGTTAAACACCATTCAATCAATCACAATTGCATTGCAACAGCTTGAATAATTGTCGATTAACCATTTCAAAGCAAGAACTTATTTTGATGTCCCTTACAGAAAATGCTTGGGAAAATATTGGGGCAAAAGAAACAGCTGAGCTTGAAACAAAGCATGTTTGAGAATAGGTTCTAGGTCACTTGGACCTTTCTGACTCTCCTAGGCCTATTGGGACTGAACGTCGGATATAGGGACCCGTCCGGTAATCGCTTAATTCGTCTGGTCGACGAGTGTCATTTAGCCGTCATAAGGGCTCGTTCGTGTTCTTTTGACGTCAATCTGGCAATTTAAAAAATTCTGCTCGACAATAAGCTGATTATCGCGATTACAAGAGTAATACCGTTGTATGTTTGGCTATAAACGTATTGACACATTTTCCCGCAAAATGTCAAAACGTTCTTTTTTACTCTCATTTACCGGAGAGTATCGAGATTGAGGCCGCTTGTGTTAATGAAAATTAGAAAAAACTCGTTGAGCACCGTGCTCAGTTGAGCATATACTTAAGTTTTTTCGTGAAACACACTCAAGGCGACATGCTCAGTTGAGCAAATTTTCTTGCTCAACTCAAAGTTGAGCATGATATTTGAGTAAATACTTAAGTTTTTTCGAGAAACCGGGCCCAGGACATTTCCATTTTGACCATAACCTTGGACCTTGACCTTGGAGTTTGACCTACTTTTAAAATACTTAAACTAGGCCTATATCTCGTGTCCTGTTACCTATATAGTCTCGATATTTTATTCACATGGACACCTACTACCAAGATCTTTCACATTTTACCATGACATTGACCTGTGTGACCTTGACCTTTGATTTTTACATACTTTTATAAATCTTTAACCTAGCCTTTATCTTATATCTTATTACACCTACAGCCTTGATATTTCACACATAGACACCTCCTACCAAGATCTTTCACATTTGACCATGACCTTGAATATTGCAACCTTGACCTTGGAGTTTGACCTACTTAAAAAAAAAAACTTAAACTAGGCATATATCATATCATGTCCTTTTACACCTACAGCCTTGATATTTCATACATGGACACCTCCAACCAAGACCTTTCACATTTGACCATGACCTTGACCTTGGCATTTGGCCTACTTTTAAAAACTTTAACCTGGCCTATATTTCATTTTACTTTTATGTATACAGCCTTGATATTTCACACATAGACACCTCCTACCAAGACCTTTCATATTTGACCATGATCTTGGACCTTGTTAACTTGACCTTGGACTTTGACCTACATCAAATGTAGGCCCTTGAGGGGGCATATATGTTTTACAAACATCTCTTGTTTTTCTCTGTTTTAAGGTATGCAACCCCTAAGTTGTACCAAAGAGCCAAGGGCGAAATTTGAAACAAGAGTTGTCCGCGGTCAACGTAGCTCGACTATACGGGAGCTTGTCACAAAAACAGCTAATTCTTTAAAAGTAGGTCAAACTCCAAGGTCAAGGTCAAAATGTAATGGTCCCAAATGCAAGGTCTTGGCAGGAGGTACCCATGTGTGAAATATCAAGGCTCTATAAATAATAATGCATGACATATAGGCCAGGTTAAAGTTTTTGAAAAGTAGGTCAAACTCCAAGGTCAAGGTCACTAGGTCAAAGGTCATGAACACGAATGAAAGGGCTTGTCGAGATGTATCCATGTATGAAATATCAAGGCTGTATCTCTAATAGTGCCTGAGATATAGACCAGGTTAAAATTTTTCAAGTGAAGACGGGACAGGTCGGGACGGGACGCGACGCCGACACTAGGGCTGTGACATTAGCTCCCCGGACATAAAGTTCCGGCTCGCTAAAAAGTGCCAGTAATTCCTAAACTATGTTACATTTATTCCAAATATAAACATAAGCATTTTGTACTGTTCAGAATTTTGTATTGATGCATACTTATGGAAATATTTGGCAAACATGTTCAAAATTACTTCCCTTGTATATGAATATAGGGTAAAATAATATACTAACGGAAAAACGTAACTGTGCACATTTCTTTAGTATATAGAGTATATAGTGTAGACTGTGCAACATACTCGAGGACGAATATCATTTCATACTAGAATACCCCCTTTACCATGACCTGAGAAAAGTCTATATTACAAAATTCTATTGGTCAAGGCTCAGCATGTATAAATTAAAGGAATTATTAACAAGTAACAACAAAAATACACTTACATCTTTAGGTTTCTTCTTAATGAAAAGCTTTGAAAAACGCAAACAATTACTTTACCCATAAGCCCCTCCTCCCCTACCCTCCCCATGACCCGATGTTTTATTCATGTAACACATACACACAGATAAGTTTTACAAAGTATTGCTTTTAAATCCGAAAAGCTAAACACAATTCAGCATTATTAGTTTTAATATAGACGTTTTGCTAAAATTGACCTATTAGCCCAACTCCTATAACACTATATCCACAAATCCTATATTGTTTCTTTTGTTTCTGAACAAGAGGATTGTACGTGGATCATTTCTTATAATTTGTGACTTTGTAATCGAAAATTGCACGCATCTATGCTTAGAGGTCGGAGTCGTCTTTACATGGTAGGGGCACATACGACCTGTAGGCACTGAGATTCAGCGACTTATTAAATCTAAAATTATCCTTTTTCACGTGTATATGTGTGTGTGTGTGCGTGTGTGTGACAGCAAAACTCATAATAATCTTTAGTATCGAGTTAATATTATCTTTTCTCCATTACCTCACTGAAATCTTCTTCCTCTCCCTTTTTTCTCTTCTTCTTCTTTTTCTTCTTCTTCTTACTATTATTATCATTATTATCTTCTTCTTCTTATCTTCTTCTCCTTCTTCTTACGGACGACCGAACATACAAACCTGGAACCATTCCTTCAATTAGTTTTTGTTAATTTGTATGTAAAAGATGGACACATTGTCTTTTGTTTTCTGATAAACTTGTAAACTTGTAAAAAATCTTAAATACATAAGATAAATGAGTCAAATTTTACAATTTGTAAAACAAATGTTTAACCTTCAATTTTCACTGATTGCCAGTTTACTACCCCACTCGTTATTACCATAACAAGCCCGGAAAGTATGGAAGGGTAAAATTCAAGTTCACATGCCATTTTCGATTGCGAACACTATTGGTATCGATAATGCTCTGCAGCAACGAGACAACTGAACAGTCACAAACGGCTCGTTAAAGGTTCTTCTTTAGATGCTGACCAATAACGGAGCCAACTAGTCACGCGCTGACGTTGAATAAAGTACAAATCCATATGACGTTCCCCAACGCGACTATGGATGTGAGTTAGACCGTCGGACAGTACAGCTGTAATCGGGGCGCGCCAATGAGCAATACCTTGTTCCAATCGCCCCATTCGAATGCGTAGATATTATCTATGCAACTAAAGACGGTGTTGTCGACGACGTCGTAGCAAGACCAGACGTATCGCACGACGTCTACGACGGATGTAGCGCTCCTTTAATCGGTCTCTAATAAGCCTTCTGCTAATAGAACTGGATTCTGGAATCAACCTAGCCGTAATTTTTGCCGCTTGCAATCGATTTCACTGGTGGTTGT
This sequence comes from Fragum sueziense, assembly GCA_963680895.1. Classification (NCBI taxonomy): domain Eukaryota; kingdom Metazoa; phylum Mollusca; class Bivalvia; order Cardiida; family Cardiidae; genus Fragum; species Fragum sueziense. The sequence goes on from OY804603.1 coordinate 11,098,174, forward strand.
TTCGACTAAAGTTGACTTGTTGGAATGACGTTACGCGTCGACGTCTCGATTGTGGCAAGTACCGAGTGTTTTTAAATGATTGAATTCGTCCAAATGTGCCTATATGATGTTTCTATGAACACCAAAACGCTTGGCGACATCTTTCTTGGGCATTAGAGGGCTTCTGTCTGAAACATGCATTAACGTGCATCTTTGGATAAACGTATCACTTTGTTTTCTGTTCAATTAAACAAATTTACATGTTTTTCTAGACATTTAGAAAGTCTGTAACAGTTTCATCATAAAAACAAATTTCAACCTCTCTTAGGAAAAACGCAGTGCAACAAAACACTCAACGTAAAGTGCGTTAACGTCGAACGTACGTGCATGTGCAGTCGGTGGCATTGGATATTTTGTTAACAAGCATATCCTAAGGACATATGTGAGATTTTTTCTCTTGTAAATATGTCGTCTTTTTAAAAAAATAAATCAGAAAAGAAGTATGCACAGTTACTTTTTTCCGTTAGTATATTTGTAAATTATTTTCTTCTGGAAGCATAATCATAATCTTGAAATTCGGCACGGTGAATCAACTTATGTGAAGTGTATCTACAAGTGTGTGAAATTTGATGCATTTCGTATGGCTAGAAAGTGCTTTTTTTAAAATCAGGAGCTGAATAGATAATTTGTTTTTTTTTTTGTATGAAGATATGTATATACTGAGCAAAAAAAGTTTAGCACGTTTTTAAACACATTATTTTTTCAGTTTACGATAATTAAATGAACATTGCTTTGTGCTCTTCAGTTGTTCCGATCCACAACCATTACGCATAAAGTGCATGTGTAGAGTGAACATTCGGTGTATTGGACGAAGTCCAGATTAGCCCGGATAGCTCAGTCGGTTACGTCGGAGTCTGTCAATCCAGGGGTCTCGAGTTCGAACCCCGGCTCGGCCAGTATCCATTCTGACATTTGACAAGTCATTTGTCTCTCACCAAAGGGTGTGAGTCATCTATGTGAGAGAGCAGCTGGAGGCTCGGATTGGATATTGTGGTTGTACTTGTGCAAGATATACCAGGAACCAATGGTTAGGTGCTCCAGCCGCCGCGATATGACACTGGTAGTTGAAAACGGCGTAAAACCCCAATAAACTCAAACTATATTAGCAAAAGTCACGTGCGGCACGTGTGCAGTGACATCGATAATGTCTAGCTTGTCCAAAAACACACGATTACACAGATCTGTTAGCAGAATCAATTTAACTGTTACAAGTTCTTTGAAATTGACTATGGGAAGGCGAAAAATGATGACGTAAGTTCGACGTCAGAGAGCTCTTTGCATGCCCCAAGCAGGTATGTCTGTTAGAGATGTCGCTTTGCATTTCGATTGGCTCGACTTGACAATTACGCGCCTACGGCACTTGCTTTATGTACTTTTAGCAACCAACGACCGACCTAAATCTTGCAGACCGTGTAAAACGACGTTCAATGAGGGTCTTTTCACAGCGACGTCCTCAAGGACGTCACAGGGTATACCGTTAGTGACCAGACTGTCTGGAACAGGCTACGCACAACTTGCATCAGGGTTCTCAGATCTTACGCCAATGACGTTAAGCATCAACAGGTAAGGCGTCAGTGGGTATGGACACATCGATATTGATTCAGGAGACATTGGACTGATTGATGTCCGGACGAATCTCATTTTACGTGTCATTATCGGACGGCAGGATTTGTGAATGGAGAAGATGCGTAAGGGTGGATACCAATAACGTCATCATTGAGACTGTTACGTCGAGTGCAGCGTCATTTTTTTGGCAGGAATGGATGAAAACAGTTAAACAGACCTCATTTCAGTTAATGGCAACCAAACGGTGCAAGGGTACTGCAATGAAATTATCCAACCTGTCACTGGACCGTCTAACAACGACACAACGTTGTGATATTTCAGTAAGATAATCACTGCCCACTTACTCCAAGGAACATACAGTATGATCTACGCCTGAACTGCTTAATCACCAGCAAAAGAACGCATAGATAACATTGTTATACGTCAGTCTCGGGAATGTAAGGACGTCTTTAACGTCAGTGGCCTTGAGCGTCATCTGCATAATGAATGGGCAAAATTCCTTTCTGTGTGGTCAGGAAGCTTGTCTGCAACATGGGAAGACATTGAATGGCGGTCCTTGCTGCTTATGCTGGACATTCGCGTCATTGAAATTTGCTTGACTTTTGATATCTGACCCATGTGCACTTTAACGTAAGATACCTTATTAACGCTTAAGAATTTTGAAACAAAATTTTCAGGATGCGCCAGAAAATTGAATTTTCAAACACATTAGTGTTTTCTTTTTGAGGATTTTTGAATACTTTTTGACTAGGAAAAACATTTTCCGAGTGTGCTAAACTTTTTTGCGTAGTATATTATTTTGTTGTCATTATGGACAGCTTTTGCCCATTTAAAACAACAACATCTTGAAATTTGAACGCTATTACAGACGATAAATAGGGAAAAATCTTTGTGTAATATTGCAAAGAGTCTATTGAGGCAAACGAAGAAAATGCTGCTGATCAGTACTTACCTCTTTTGAATCAAATAGTCTTTAAAGCATTGTCCACTAAGAATGTAAATTTTCGCTTTTATGATTACAGGTTGAAGTGAACGATGATGTTCTACTGAGCTATAACCATGTGTACCACCCTCTCTCGAAGGACGCGTTTATACGATTCGGCTCTGATAATGTCTTGTGTCAGCGTATTGTATTTTACCCACCATAACTCTTACTTTTGACGACTGATTATGTTACTGCTATAAGAAGATATCCAGCATGTTACGTCTATCCATCATTAATTCATCTTCTAGTTTGTCATCTACAAACCCCATTTTTTCAACTACTTAGAGGGTTTTATTGGCCAACCATCACTGCATTTATTTACTGAACAGAGAAAAGTTTAATCAGTAATTTTTGATTGTCAGCTACTCGGCCAAAATTCAACATATCAATATAGAATTTCAAACAAAATTTGTTTAATTGATGCATAACAAAAAACTACAAAGAATGTTGCTAGATTTGAGTTTTTAGTTTTGCACTAACCGATATCAAAATGCGTCATGTGCACTTGCTGCACTTAAGACCTACTGCTTTTCCTTAAAATAATATGTTGAAATCAAAGGCAATAACTATGATACAAAAAGTCAAGAATAAAATTACCACATGCTTTTAACACTTTAACACTTTAATCGACTGCCATGTAAGCCATTTGTTTAATAAACGCATGGTTTCGAAAAAAATGTCTTTAACCCGTCAGGCCATTTACTCGGGAGCTGGCTTAACCAACAGGTTGTGTGCATAAGTCGCCATAATCTACTCTGAACTCCTTTAAAAGATGTTCCTCCCTCACAATCAAAATAAGAAACTTCTGTTCAACCAAGAATTGGACAAAGACCATATTTTCATTTCACAAACCCGGAATGTAGACTCTTTAAAAAATCACTGTCGAAGCTTTAAATTTTGAATTGAGCCTATTTGGATTGAATTGTTTAAAGGCAGGTTAAGTAAGATATGGATGACAATGAACATTCCCGATTTGTTCTAAATTGCTTGAAGATTGTTTAGAGTACACAATTTGGTGGTGTTAAACTTTTTTGGCAAAATGATTGACCAAAAACTTTATACTGACTAACCTTTTTCTTCTCATATTATTTTTATCTACAATTCCTATTTATTCAGCCCTTTTCATGGTTTTATTGTCCAAGCAAAATTCTATATGGAAATAACCACATGATGTCGGGAAAAAACGAGGTCGAGCTGCACTATACTCAACCACATAATTTCAAAAGTTTTTGACCTCAAATGTAATCGTTCCTATACATTGTGTAGTAAAAGGACAATAATTGCTTTCACATTTTATACATTTCAAGACTTGCATAATACTTATGCAAACACACTGGTTTCTAATTGCTTCTTATTGGTGTACATAAATTCTAAATTGTATAATTTCTGCTCGATTCACGGATTAGTATCTCCTTTGTTGAAATAAAAGTTATTTACCCATGTTAGATTTATGCAGAAGGTGTATCGGCTTTTTTCGACTAAGTCCCATTTTTGTAACGTCGCGTGGGCTTCCAAGAGGGTTGATCTTGGATCTTTTTCGTCAAAGACTGTTCACCTTTATGGTTTTTATGATGATTAAATCATAAAAACTACAATATTGACGAAAACCACCGTGGAAGATGGACATCCCAATATTCATGACGATACACCTTATCAGCTTAGAAATATACAAACACATCCAGTTTTGTGGGTATTCAAAAGTCTGTAAGCCAATTCTTAATTTGGGTTATATAATTTTTCCTGAAATCTTAAAGATGCAATAGATATGACCTCTTGAACTTGAATCATTTTAGCATTGTAGTTGTAAATTTTATCTGGTTATCTTTTTAAATGATTATTATATGGTACTGATTAAAATTGGATTGAACGAATATTCATTGTTTTCATTCATTGCAGAAGCGAAAAAATAAACGGTATTTTCGATAATACTACAATGATTTTGATATTATGTCGGATGTCATATTTGCGTTTTCAAGTAGTTTTAAATTTGTTCCTAACTAACTTTAATAAATCCCCCAAAAACTGCTTATGTGTGTGCTTCGTAGGTAAGTCAGAACCATCTGGTCACTTTCCCTCTTTCTCTCTCCCCCCTCTTCCTGCCTCCCTCTCCTCATCCTCCTTTCCCCTCTTTCTGCATCTCTCTCTCTCTCTTTTTTTCTGTGTTTCTCTCCTTCCCTTCCCCTCTCTCCCTCCTTTCGCCCCTCTCTCCCTCCCTTCTCACCCCTCTCTCCCTTCCTCCTCTCTCGCTTCTCCCTTTCCCCCCCTCTCTCCCTTCTTCCTCTCTCGCTTCTCCCTTTCCTCCCCCTCTCTCCCTTCCTCCTCTCTCGCTTCTCCCTTTCCCCCCTCTCTCCCTTCCTCCTCTCTCGCTTCTCCCTTTCTTCCCCCTCTCTCCCTTCCTCCTCTCTCGCTTCTCCCTTTCCTCCCCCTCTCTCCCTTCTTCCTCTCTCGCTTCTATCTTTCCTCCCCCTCTCTCCCTTTCTCCTCTCTCGCTTCTCCCTTTCCCCCCTCTCTCCCTTCTTCCTCTCTCGCTTCTCCCTTTCCTCCCCCCTCTCTCCCTTCCTCCTCTCTCGCTTCTCCCTTTCCTCCCCCTCTCTCCCTTCTTCCTCTCTCGCTTCTCCCTTTCCTCCCCCTCTCTCCCTTCTTCCTCTCTCGCTTCTCCCTTTTCCCCCCTCTCTCCCTTCCTCCTCTCTCGCTTCTCCCTTTCCTCCCCCTCTCTCCCTTCCTCCTCTCTCGCTTCTCCCTTTCCTCCCCCTCTCTCCCTTCCTCCTCTCTCGCTTCTCCCTTTCCTCCTCCTCTCTCTGTGACTGGCTCTTTGTGTCTCTGTCTGTTTGTCTATCTCTGTGTCTCTCGGTATGTACATGTGTCCATAATGTATCTGTATGTCTCTCTGTGTGTTTCTGTCTGTTCCTTTGTCTGTCTGTCTATGTGTCTGTGTGTAATAGTTTGTCTCTGTCTGCATTTCTGTTCGCCTCTGTCTATCTCTCTCTGCTGCTCTTTGTGGGTCTCTCTGTGTCTGTCACTGTGTATTTGTGTATGTGTGCCTCTCTGTGTGTATCTTTGTGTCTCTCTGTGTCTTTCTCTCTGTATCTGAATGTGTCTGAGTGTGTGTCTGTATCTCTCTCTTTCTCTACATCACTGTCTATCTAAGTGTGTCTCTCTCTGTCTCTCTGTACGTCTTTGAGCTTCTCTATGTCTGTCTCTGTATATTTGTCCGGTTCCGGTATATGATCTTCATTGCCTGTAATAGCTCGAATAGAACAAACCTAATCAATTACAAGACGGCAACATTTTAATCTGGTCCTTATTCAAAGATATTGCAGATGGAAGTTTTAAGTGAATGGAATTTCATATATTTGTACTATCTGGGTAGAACATTCCTTGGCACAAACAATTTCTCCATGTTTTCAAACTTCTTTATTTTGTGGTATTTCAAAGGGCGTCACTATGTGGTAATGGATCAAACTACACTCCGGTACAACTGATCTGCGCCCATGAAAGTCTCGCACACCATAAAGGACCTTTTCTCCGATCCATAACCGATGCTTATTAAAAGTAAGATAAATATTACTGTTTAATTGGTCAGAATTATGTTTAACGAATCGCAAACAAATTGATCATAAAATTATTAAGGTCTAATAAAAGTTTCAAGTAATTAGACACGGTGCCGTTTTCCATTCACATAGTTGTATATATTCAACAAATATTCAATATATGACTATATAATATAACTAATTGGATCACCGTAGTCATTAGACGCAATGAAAAGTGAATCGGCTTTCGATGATCTTTGCAGTGTAAAGTCAATTTTGAGATAACAGGCACCATTTACTTTTTAAACCAGAATTATCGTGTAATGCAATATCGGAATCTTTACATCGGATGTAGATGTCATGTATCTGCTTTAATTTGACTTTGTTTACCCAAAACAGCAGCTTCGTAGTCGTCGCAAACAACACGGTAATTGACGTCAACAGTAGGAAATACGTGAAGCAAAGGTATTGTAGGGAAAGATAGAATTTTGTGATTATCAGCAATTTCCTCTTATTATTTTAACCAACTTTTTTGTTAGGAATGTCAAAAGCAGGTATTTTCATGGGAAATGCTGAAAGTCGTTCATTGATATCGATGTCATGTCCAATTGACCGTTTTTACTTACTTAATCGACTTAATTTACTTTGCCTTTCTGTAAAAGCTAGGTTCTATGGTACACAAAATAACACTTTGTTTTCAATAATAGAAATATAATCTTGGATAATCTTGGATAATGGATAGCAAAAACGTGTTTCCAAACTGTGGACATCAGCTCCGTGATAGTTCACTGGTGTTACTGGTGATGTACGTTGTAGCCAGTTGTTGCAGTACAGTGTCGGTCCACTATGAGGGCACTCCGTCAGCTGAACTCGCTGATCTTCGGTGTATTTCACAAAACATAGAGTTTCCATGGTCGGTAATAATGGATCAGCAATCTGGATTCTGTGAGAAGTTGCCTACAAACGTTACTGCAAATGGAGATGACCACATTTTAATGCAGATGATATCGTATGAGATTCCATTTCAACAGGTACATGTATTCAAAAATATAAACCAGTAGATTTTACCGCATTAAAAGTTTCAGCCTTTTTTAAGTTTCAGTCTAAAGGGACATAACATTCTAATTTAAAAGTTTAAAAACTTCTTTTGATACTCCTCATAGAAAATGCTCTGAAAACCATTATGCTTTTTTATCTAAATATTTTCTGCACGACGATGTGTACAAACGTCCTTAAAAAGAGACATATTTTTCATCTACGGCAGCCCTCAGTCTTTTTATCCATTTTTTCAGGGTTTCGACGTAAAGACGAACATATCGAACAACTTTGACGTTGGAAGTCGACTGGATGTTATCTTTCAGACAAATAGTATTGTCAACGAAAGGTACAAAACTCATCATGTAGCAAGAGAGAATGGCATGCAATAGAATTGGTAGAATGTTTACTACGATGGATAACCCACGTGACTTTAGGGAAAGCGTTCGCATCGAAAAATCGTCCGCTTCCATGTATTTTGTTTAATGTTCCAGCTTATACATGTATGCCTGTCCCACCTAACCGAGCATTCGTTGCGATATTGTACCGAATGTCAAGTGCGAAATTCGCAGTGTTCGTTGTCGATTTTTTCGGTGTACTTTGGTTTTCAACGCTTTTGTACCGACCATACACCGAACACGTAACGATATTGTAGCGACTTTGTCGAGCAGCCAACGATGTTTCTCCGAAATATACCCCGATTCGTGCCCAAACATCAACGATCCCCTATCGTTTGAGTTACGAATGTGAGGATCAGTGTGTTTCGTTAGCGGTTCGTTTACCTTTTCGACCAGATCGGTAGATAAACGCACCTTCATCGGAGTTCAAACGCTCATCCTTCGGTGAGATCATAACGAACATACCGAACAGGAATTCGTTGGCGAATTATTACTGACACCAAAACGAAAGTAACGAATGCCAGACCCGCGCCTACCGATCCATCTGCGAACGATTACCGAACTCATTCCGAAATTTTGATTCGCCGCATTCGTTGAACAATTTTGTGCATGCTCAAAATCTGTTTTGGGCGTCTGCGAACACCACGGAATGTTTACAAAATGCACCCAAAAGCACCGTAAACATACCGTAAACCGTAAACATACCAAAAAACCGTTTGTGGAACGAACCTTTAACGAATATGCCGAATAAAGTTCGGTATGTATTCGGTGTAAAATTCGGTTAGGTGGGATAGGCCTATTACACTTTATTGGTTTTGACAAGATAAAGTGCACAGTGCGCACCTTTCCTTTAAGAGGGCTATTCCGGAATTTAATTCACTCTGCACCGAATTCCATGGTTTCCTTAAACATTCAAGAAAAATTATTTTGCTTGAATGTTTGAAGAAAACGTGGGATTCGGTTTTTGGACATTCAAAGCCAAGGTATCACACCGTTCACGTGGAATATAAATATTTCAAAAAATCTGGCAGCATTCAAAGAGACATCACATGGATATTTACCTTTAAATTTCACATCTAAATCACCTGAAGAAACGTATTTTCTTATGAAAACTCTGGAATTTGTTGACATATTAACTTTTTGATAATATAAGATTTGTGCAGAACATGCATCATTTTCGCATGTTGGTATCAACAATATTGATACAAAAAGGTTGTACAATGACTCTTCTATTTTGATTTAAAATTTGGGACTGATATTAAAACCATGTAGGCAACATTGAGCTTTTGCTAGACATGTACCGTTGAAATCCGGGAGCATTTTGAGGTGCCGTTTTTCACTGTTCTCATTATTTGAAAACTTTACCGAGTTCAAAGGAATGGCCGCAACAAGGGTTCAAAGATATATTTTCTTTGTATTCTGTGAAATGATAGGGTTACATAATATCTCTAATTCTTATGTGTAAAAAATCTGATAATGGCTTATTTTTGGAGATAATGGCTAACAAAGTGGGTAGGGTAAATTGACAGGAGAAGCAAATTTTTACTTTGAAGTTAAATAACATTTTCTGTATAGATCAGATCAAATTGAAAATTTTCATATAGTTTAAATGTACGAGGAGTGATCCAAGAGTTCGTATACTGGGTTAATAAACTTCAGGAGTGTTGACTATCAAAACAAAAATTGTACAGTTTTAAAACGTGACATCTGTGCAATAAATGTGGAAAATTTCAATTGTGTACATATAAGAGGCATTGCTCAGTGACAAATTGTAGACACAGACTATGCGCGAGGCGGGGGAGCAATAACGTCAAAAGCGACGTCAATTTTAATGCGATTACGAACCCTTGTATTCAAAGTGCCTATTTACTATCATACAATTCTGTGTCCGAGGTATAACTGAGCTGAAAGTGGTATCATACACTTTTAGAATCAAAATGATGAATAATTCTCTGCCTGGATGTTTTTAGAGCGATATACTATCAAAGCGGAGCCTACCACTGTTTATCCCGAGTCCTACGTCGTGATCTGGGTTGTGGCCCTTTGCAAGACTAACTTGGCATTCATTATCCTCTATTGAAGTCCGAATCTTGGGTGTCACTTAAACATAATTTCTCTACAGCACCTTATTCTTGTTCTCTTCAACACTTTAAATGTCTGCGTTGGTGTATGGTCAAGATCGTGACAGAAATTTATAATTGGATTGGATTGGATTGTATGGAGTTTTACGTCCCACTCAACAGCTAAGGTCATATGGAGACGGGACCTCGGTTTAAGGTCTCATCCGAAAGACTGGAGAAGCGGGGGATCGAACCAGCGAACCCTGTGTTTCAAGTCGAGTGCGTTACCACTGCACCACCTCCGCCCCTGAATTTTATAATTGACCGACATTCAAATTTCGTTGTTGACGTCATATCACTATTTCACTAATTTGTTCTATGTTATAAAAATGAGGCGTCTTCGTAATAACTTTAACATCAACGTATACAACTTGGTGTCACTACGTAGTACTAGCGTAATAACAATTTTCACCAAAAACATCCCGCAGAAATTTAAGAAAAAATTGATTAATTTAACGTTCATGTATCATTTTTTTGCTCCCCCGCCTAGGCGTACACATGTTACTATGGTAACGCAGTTTACGGCCGCTATAACTTTTTTGTTAACCTTGTAACTTTTAATGTCGTCTATAGATAATGAACGACGTTATTACCAAATTATATACTGATCAAGCTAGTGATAAGGATGTTATTGGTCCATTATACGAACTTTTGGATCACCCCTCGTACTAAGGACAGAAGACTTTTGGAAGCACTAATCATGTATATCAGTTTGTTGATTTTCTGTATTCGTCCTTCTGTCAATCTTAGATTTTGCTTATTTTTGATGTACTAACTTTACGAAACTATCTCTACAGCTTCTACGAGGGGCGTTCAATTAAAAGTGGTACTAATGGTCAACCATACCTCACGGTTCTATAGATCAAGTGGTGCTTGTGGCTATTTGACGGGAAAATTACTTTTTATACTTGGTCAAAATTTGAGACAAATTCGTTGACTATTTCAAAAGTTATTGAACTTTTAAGTTGGTTCAGTCATATACACTGGCTATTTCGCTGTGCGCAAAATGGAAAACGAAGTGAAGTAGGACGTGCAGGTCTACATAAAAGGTCGCATAGGCTTTGAAATATCTGCATCACTATATCAAATTCGTAGACATTCGAACGTTGAATATACGTCAGTTTTTAGGAAGATAACAAAAATTAGAAATGGTAAAACTGGCCTGAATGATGCTCCCTCTCAGGCAACCCGGGTAGAGCTAGTACCAAAGCAAATGTTGCTGTAGATTTCGACATGACCGAACAAGACGCATGGTTCAATGTGCAAGAAATAGGTGATAAAGTTGGTTTTTCATCGGGGACATGTTATACTATTTTGAAGAAAGGGTTGAACACAATATATTGAATATATTTGTAAATAATGCAATAAATGCAACAAATGTGGGCTTTCTGAGCTTTATACATATGATTGAACAATAATCTACTAATATGAGCACCAATGGCGTGTCATTAGCAAGCGATGGTTTCGAAAAGATCAGGCAAGGTCCCTAATAGCCAAAATATTCAAAGCGCGGCAAAAGTTTTGTACGCGGTAATTTTCAAATGTAACGGATGTATTGTTCAAATAACTGTTTCAAATAGTACCGCTATCGCTGGTCATTCATACAAGAAATGTGAAAAGAGCAGGCCTAGGACCGGCTAAAGAGGTATGTACCAAATCCACGACAACGGAGCTGTCCACAAGTGTCATCTTGTCCGAGACTTCCTGAAAGAGACACATGCTGCAAAGCGTCTTCATCCACCATTATAGCCGGGTTTTAAGCCCGTGTAGCTTTTTTGTGTTCCCCATGATGACGAAAAAAGCGTCTGGTCGTCGGTATACGAGGGGTGATCCAAAGGTTCGTAAAATGGACCCATAACTTCCTTATTACTAGCTTGATCAGTATATAATTTGGTAGTAAAGTAGTTCATTATCTATAAACGGTATAAAAAATTAAAATGTTAACAAAAAAGTTATAGCGGCCGTAAACTGTGTTACCATAGAAACGTGTGTAAACCTAGGTGGGGGAGCATAAAAAATATACATGAACGTTAAATTAATCTAATTGTCTTAAATTTCTGCTGGAACTTTTTGGTGAAAAAATCTATTACGCTTGTTTTACATAGTGACACCAAGTTCTATACGTTGATGTAAAAATTGTTATGAAGACACTACATTTTTATAAGATAGAACAAATTAGTGGAATAGCGATATGACGTCAACAACGAAATTTGAATGTCAGTCAGCAATAAAATTCTGCAATAATCTTGGACATATACCAACGAAGACATTTAAAATGTTGAAGAAAACAAAACTATGGTGCTGTAGAGAAATTATGTTTATGTGACACCCAAGATTCGGACTTCAATAGAGGGTAATTTATGCCAAGATAGTCTTGCAAATGGCCACAACCCAGTTAACGACGTCAGAACTGGGGTAAACAGTGATAGGCCCCGCTTCGATAGTAGATCGATATTAAAACATCCAGACAGAAAATTATTCAACATTTCGATTCTAAAATTGTATGATAACACTTTCAGCAAATTTATACATCGGACACAGAATTGTATGATAGAAAATAGGCACTTTGAATGAAAGGTTTCATAATCGCATTTGATTGACGTCGCTTTTGTCGTTCTTGCTCCCCCGCCCCGCGCATGGTCTGTCTCTAAAATTTGTCACTGGTAAATAACTGTTATATATACACAAATCAAAAGTTCCACATTTATTGTACAGATGTCACATTTAAAAACCGTACAACTTTTGTTTTGATGGTCAACACTCCTGGAGTTTTATAAACCAAGTTTACGGACTTTTGGATCACCCCTCGTAGGCCTTCATGTTCCACATGTAGTGCAACTTACTGGTCAGTGTCTGCGGGGTGTTCCAAAAGAGGTCCATCCATTGGCTTATAAGTAATGGGTCAAAACTTCAGAAGTGTGTGGGTGTCAAAGAGGATTACTTCGAAGGAATGAAGAAGCTTAAAATTGAATTGCAACATAACTATGGTTTATAGAACCCCCGTTCCAAAATTAATTGAACGTCCCTCGTACTTTTGTATGAATTGACATGATATTTTGTGAACATGGTCCTATATGATGTAACTAAATATGTGTAAACTTTGGGTCAAATCCATGGCATAGAACCAAAGTTATTTGCTCTTGACCTTCAAATGTCATTCTAAAAGTCACTTTTTTTGATAATTTTCAGCTATATCTTCATATAAAATTGGCTTATAACGTATATTTCAATAATTAAAGTCACAGGCATAATATTCTTGCTGTTCTACGTTTGTTCAATGCTAGTTTCTCAGAAGACCTTGACCTTGACATACAGAACAATAATGACGATTGAAAATGAATTTGTCAATTTTTCCCACCAACATTCCTTGTTTATATGTGCGTAAAAGTCAGTATCAATCGTGCATTTTCCACTGAACGAAGTAATTACAACTAGGATATTATGAATATAATTTATGTATTTAAAATTCACTTCATATACCAGTTTTCATGATAAATCTTAGACCAAAATCTTAAAAAATGATATTTTAGAATAACCTTTGAAGGTCAAGGTCAATAATGATCTTGTGCAATGGATTTGACCCAAAGTTTACACATTTCCAAATTTCACCAAATTTTGCATACAAACAGGGGACATGCATGACCACCTTTCTTATCAATTTCATAGGTTGACAAAGACGGGAACATAAAAAAAAATGATAGAATTTTAGGTTTTGAAAATTTTGGGGCTATTTTTCTGACAATTTCTGACTAGATTTATTTCTTAGAATATTTTGTGCATGTTGGTACCAACAGTATTGGTATATAAAGTTTCTACAATGACTCCTCTTGCTATTTAAATAGAAACTTGTCGATTAATACCAAAACTAGACAGCTTACATTGAGTTTTTGTAAGACGGGTATCAATGAAAACCGGTAACACTTTAAGGGGCTGCATATACATGTAGGCTTATATGCACTCCTTGAGCAAAAGGAATATATGTTTAAGTCCATAGAATACAAAAGGTATACATGTAAATGTGCGCGTTTGATAATTTATTGGCATTTGATTTCTGGAAAGAAACATTGCATTTGGTGGAGTGCAAATTAAACCGGGCATGGCCCTCTAAAGTCGAGTATGGTGCACTTTATCCGTCTAATGTCCATAGGGTATTAGCTGAAAAATCAAACAAACTTAGCGTAAAGCAGGCGTCTTTTCCGGTGTGATCGTTTAAAAAATCACGTTGGTTATACAGCGTGCATCACATTCCTGAATTTCCAGGAAAAATCAAGGATCAATTTATGGAAATTATATTTGTTAACCCATTACCACACAATTACTCTTTTTGACTCCTCACAAGATAATGGCCATGGAAGACATTGTGGAAAATGAAGAAATTGCTTGTGACAAGCAATTTCTTCATTTTCCACAATGTTTTCCATCCAAAAAGATATAAAAATTAAAAAAATCCATTCATTTGAAATTGTCGTCTGCAGGATCTTTCAAATTGGAACAGTCTAAAATTTTGTTGTTTGGGAAAGGGTTAAATTTATTGGGAGACGGGATCATTTTACAAGGTAGGTGTCATATATTTCAGAAACTATTGAATTAACATTTTTACACAATGATACCTTCGCGAAAACATTTGATTGTAGAACCAATGCGCGTTACTCTTTTAAAATAAAATGTAATATACTGAACCTCAGAAATAACGCACCACTTTTTCTCGTTTCATTTTGTTGACACAGTACTATCGTTATACGCCAGACACCAGGTATATACACAACGCACTCTTAGATACGAAATGCTTTCAACCGTGACACTATCCGTTCAAACTGGGTAAACGGGTTTTCTGCACATGCCGCAATAATGATCCCGTGCACAAATCAGTTTTTCGGGTCAGAGGGTACATGTAGTCAGTGACAAAAAGAAAACGCACAAATTTTCCACCGCTCGGAAGTTTTCAATGCTTTAAACAATGCCAATACTTTCAACTGGCGAACATTAACGTGCTATCGGGATGTTGCAGACAGGTATGACGTCACGGGCTTTTGCACTCGTGATGGGATGTCATCACACGACCATAGGCCGGTTGAGAGGACGTTTGTAACAAACTGGAACAGTGCTGGGCGGCGGGAGAAGAGGTGGACCAAGGGCTGCAATTGCAGCTCAAGACAGGAAAGCATGTTAAAGTGCAAAGTTGGAAAGAGCTTTACAGAAGAGTGGAGAGCCATAACACAGACAAGAATCTAAAATGGGATCAGTTCAATGCGCAGGCGATGCACAGACTGTTTTACTGAGCAAGATGGTCCCGCGCGGTACTGATTTTGTGACTTTAATTTAATTTAAGAGGGTAGCCACGCTTACGCGCTTGTCAAGCTTGACTGCTTTAAGATAACGAATGGATATTTGCCCAGAAATGAACAATTTGATATCACTTCGGGCTGAGATCGTATAGTTTGAAAAAAGTAACCCAATAAAAAATTGGTAGTGAAAAATGATAGTGGTGTGTTATTTCTGAGGTTCAGTATAGTTTGCCTGTAAATTTGACAAAAATTGTGTTTATTTGACATTGATAATTGAAGCGGTAGATTTGATCAAATCGGTCTGTATTTTCGAATGCGTTATATTTTTAACATAAAGACTATGAAACGTACCGTTCGTATGTATACTCTACTGCTGCTCTAAATATACTACATGAAAAATAACATGGTCTACTTAAACATGTTGTAATTACAACTACTATAGCCCAACAAGATTAACCCGGGACATCTGCATATGTAATGACCCCACTTCGGCAATGTTTTGTTAGGGCGCTCAACTAACGGATGTCCCGGGTTAATTTGGGTGGACAATAGTATAGTATAAACACAAACCATACACATACATGTGTTTTTGGTAAGATAATCCGTTTCCTCAACTATCTAGACATGTTTTTTCGGGAATATTACGCACTCCTTTAGATTCACCGAATGAATTGAACGTATGTAGTTTCCATAGAGTGAACATTGCTAATTCCACAACTCCTTTGATCGTGAACAATTAATTATCACTTTCCCTAAGGATCATGCAGAAGGTGATAATTGACTAGTCTCAAAAATAATTCATTTTACCTTCATTTTATCAGATACATGTATGTTGAATAACTTCCAAAAACAATAGGGTTCCTTTTTTAGAACCGTTGCTGGAAACCAAGAAACAAAATTTCGCGAAGATTGGCAGAAAATCCCTGAATGAAAATTGTGAAATTAACATTTTTGATGTTGGCGTTTGAGTTATGATAATTGTTTAGATTAACTGTATTATTATTATCTCAAGTATGACACTAGGTTCATTTGTTATTGTATTGAAAAATCAAAAAAATATATTTAACATTATGTTGCATAGCAACCGGAGTTCCATCCTTGTAATTAATTTTTTTAAACTTCATGTTTTTCTAAATTTTCAAAGCAAAGTATCTTCTAACAGTACCCTTGTATATGAACAATACATATAGTTTATAAATAAAAAAACGCTTGCTTTGGAGAAATCAAGAATAAAAACTTGAAAAATATTTCTATTTTTTGTAACCATGGCAACCAAACCATGGAACTGTCACAAAATTTACAAAAAACGACCTTTTCAGAGCTAAAGATCTTTGAAGAACAAATGTGAATATGTTCAATGCATATAATGCATTGATTAATAGTCAGCACTTGGTTTTTAGAAGCAAAGAACAAAATAACTCAAAATGTTTCCATTTTTTGTAACCATGGCAACCGTACACTGGAACCGTCACAAATTTTGCAAAAATATGCCATTTTCAAACACAAATGTCTTATAAAAGCAAAGATGAATATGAATAATGCATATAGTGCATAAATGATCAACCCTTGTTGTTTAAAAGACAAGAACAAGAAGGTCATGATGGCCATGTATCGATCCACTGACTTTTAAACTTTAAGGCTTCGAAATTCTCCAAGGAATACAAAAGAGGTCTATCAAAAGAAGATTTATGCTACACAAAAATGGAATCCAATAAGCGGTAATGGAGGAGAAATGTTTTTAAAATTTTCTTGAAATTATACTATGTTTCATACAGCAAAAAAAAAAAAAAAAAAAAAAAAAAAAAAAAAAAAAAAAAAACCAGCCTATCCGATCATTTTTTTTTCAAAGAATCTTATGGAGAACTGTACATTGAACATTCAGGCTAAATTAATATGAAGTCCAATATGGTATTTTGGAGAAAAAGATTTTTATTTCTTTTTTCGAAAACTAAATTCAATAATTTTAATTAAAATTCTAATTTTAATTAAAAGTTCTGCACGGATTCTATTCTTTATGATTTGGAAAAAATACATCCCAAAAAAGATTCGTGTAAAGTTTGGGTGAAATTGGTTTAATAGTTTTGGAGAAAAGGATTTTAAACATATTTCGAAAATTTAATTTAATTAATTAAACTAAAATTTAATTTTTTCACAGAAATTAATTTTTGAAAAAAAAAAAATGGAAGAGGAGCATGCAAGGAAGACTCCTGTGAAGTTTGTTTGAAATTGGCCGAATAGGTTTCAAAAAAAAAAAAAAAAAAAAAAAAAAAAAAAAAAAAAAAAAAAAATGAAGATTTTTCGAAAAATTAATTTAAATAATTTAGTTAAAATTTAGGTTCTACACAAAATTTATTTTTTTGAAGAAATTTTAAAGAGATTAATGCAAGGAAGATTCCTGTTAAGTTTGGTTGCAATTGGACAAAAGGTTTTGGAAAAAGAAGTGGTTTTTTTTTAAAGATTTTTCGAAAATTTACTTTATTTGATTTAATCAAAATTCATTAAAATCAATTATAGTTCTACACGAAAATTATTATTTTTGAAGGAATAAGGAATTCGGAATAGGTTCATGTAAAGAAGATGTTCTGTGAAGTCCTGTGAAGTTTGGTTGAAATCGGTCCAATTTATTTGGAGAAGCTTTTTAAAGATTTTCGAAAATTTAATTCATTTGATTTAATTAAGATTGAAGTTTTACACAGAATTTAATTTTATGAAGGAATTTGAAAAAAATGACACACGGACACACGCCCGCACACACGACGGACACAGGACCATGACATAAGAATAAAATGATTCAAAATGTTTCTATTGTTCGTAACTATGGCAACCAAAGGATGGTTATGTCACCAATTTAACACAAAAATGATATTCATGTCTTCATACAGTGTGTTTCATAATATCTGTTACCATTACAAGTAAATATAAATTGTTGACTTTACATACAAAATAGTCATGTTATATATGTTTTGAAAGGGTACATAATAACGTTTTGTGTCGTGCAAAAATAAATGGAAAATATTGACGTCATGACGTCTTTTTGACGTCATTAAATTTGGGCCCTTTTTCAAAAATGGTGTTGCCCATTGACTCATGCATGCAAGTGGTCAAACTGCTTGATCAAATATTTATCAAAATCTGTCATCAGATCTATGAATAAACAATCTCCTGGTGATGAAAACTCAACACAGATGCTAAGAAAAATCTGACTATTTTGAAAAAGATCATTTCATTCTCACAATTCAACAGTATGGGCAGCCTCAAGTCCGTCAGTAATAACTGGGCCCTTCTTTTTTGAGGACGAAAAATGTGAAATTGAGACAACTAATAATAGTATGCTAGCTGCATGTATTTAAAACGAAATATTTCTAGCATTAAGGCGAAAAGCTGCTGACTTTATTACCCTTTGATACCAGAAGGGTGGTGCTACACCCCACTCTTCCTGGAAAATTATTTCATGAATTAAGAAACATTTGGGATACAACAGTTTTCATACAGGTCAAATAATGTGTGGATTTTGCACTCCCAAGAACTCAATCCGCTTGAACTTTTTCTTTCATATATCTGAAATGGCATATATGAATAACCATGCCGCAATATCCGTAGATGAACTTAAATAGCATTCCATTGTGAAAACGGACGATTCATTGGATACATGCAATTTGTCATTACAAACTTTAAGAAACAGGTTGACGTCGTTTTGCTACGTTGATGACGTCGTTTAGAATGCGTGGTCATAAAACTGTACTTTGTGGGCTAGATGGAATTCGTGTCAATCCTGAATGCAAAAGTACTAGTAAGTGTTGTATATCAAACAAAACTTTATTATGTCTATGTCGGTGTTGTACATTTCATTTAAGTATACCTTTCTTAGTTTAAGCATACTGAGGATTCGATATGGTAACACATATTATGAAACACACTGTACAATAAAAATGAATATGAACAATGTATAATGGTATCTTAGTGACAAGCAGTTGTTTCTAAAAAAGCCAATAACAAGATTTATCTATTTTTCGAAACCATGGCAACGAAATGATGGTACAATCACCGATTTCTTTGAAAAAATGACATTTTCATACCAAATATCTCCTGACAACAAAGGTTAACATGAACAATGCATATTGTGCCTTAATGACAATCACTTGTTTTTAAAAAGCTAAGAATCATAGGCGTAGGAAGAGGGGGGGGGGCAGGGGGGCCTGCCCCCCCAATAATTTGGAAAAGGGGCCTGCCCCCCATGGCCCCCCCCCCATAAAACACCCGTATTTCCATTTACTTGAACGTTTGCCCCCCCCCCCCCCCCCCCCCAATATTATAAACCTTCCTACGCCACTGAGAATAAAATAACTTTAAATGTCTCTTTTTTGCAACCATGGTAACAAAACCATGGAACCGTAAAGCAATCTAGCAAAAATGACATTTTCATATCTCATAACTGCAGAGTTGCATATAAACAATGTATATGTTGCCATGATGACTTAATCTTGCTTTTGAAAAACCAAGGAAAAATGACAAGATATTTATCATTCTAGTTACCATGGTAATCATGCTATTAAAGTGTCAACGATTTTACAAAGAAACGACCAAAAACGACATTTTCCAACATGATTATCTCAAAGCTAAAACATGTATAAAACATATTTACATTTTTATTAATTCTACGTCACTTTGGTTGCCACGGATACCATAAACCCGGAACATTTTTGACATTTTCATTTTTTTTTTCATTTGGGACATATCGGTGTATATTTTGTTTCTCAGCCATGCTGTTAGGAAACAAGAGTCCCAAGAGGGCCTGAATTGCTCCACTGGCTAATTAATTAAAAGAATTATCTAATGATTTCTTGTAAACCTTCGACTGCAATACCCTGTTTTCTGACAAAGTTTGGTCTGAATTGACTCAATGGTTGACTTTAAAAGAATTATATAGAGGATAATCGTTTGTTTCAGTGTAAGATCGATTTATATTTCATTGAGTGAACAACAAAAGCTTTATTTTCACGAGTGGCGAAGCCACGAGTGAAAATGTAGCTTTCGTTGTTCACGAACTGAAATATAAATCGATCTTACTCGAAAAACAAACGATTATTCTATTTCTTTAATGCACAAATTAGACAAAATGCAAAAATTTTATGACAGATTTTCTTAAAGCGCGTCATTTTGCACGTGACTGCTATGCAACGTTTATGATGACGTCACTTATTTGGCCCGGCTTAGATAACGTCAGATAGGGTGGTATGAACGAAAGCGGGGCACAAGTTTTTGATAATTTCACTGGATAGGCGGTGAGTTTATCAAAATGATAATCTATCGTTATTTCCCGATAATCCACCGAAAAGCATTAAAGAAATTGCAATATCTGTAAGTCCGATAAACCCCTTCCTACCACATCCACACTTATGGAGCAATCAAAATGTCATGAACAATTTTAGTAATGGGCCACCTAAGGAACATTTCTATTAATTTTGGTCTTAACTAGACCAATGGTTGATATTTTAAAGAATTATTTTATGATTTCTCAAAGTCTGATAAGCCCTACCCTGGCAAACCCACATAATTTTTTCTTGCGCCATTTAAGTAAAGGGGCCACTAAAATACTTTTGTAAAGTTTGACTTAATTGACCCATTGGTTGATTTTTTAAAAAAAGGTTATTTTGTGATTTCTCAAACTCGGATAAGCCCCGCCCTGCCAAAACAACATTCATTGGCCAATCAAAGTTTTATTCGCAGTTTAAGTGAAGCACAAGCGAAAGAGCATCTCTGCCAAGTTTGATCAAAATTGGCACTATGGTTTGAGAGGAGAAGATTTTTAATGAATTATTTTCTGATAAGCCCTGCCCTGTCACACCCACATTTATTGACCAAACATAATTTTACAATAAATTTAGATAAAAGTCCACCCAAGGAACATTTATATCTAAATTGACCAAATGGTTTATTTTTAAAGAATTATTTTGTGATTTCCCAAGTCTGATAAGCCCTGCCCTGCCACGCCCACATTTATTGACCAAACATAATTTTACAATAAATTTAGATAAAAGTCCACCCAAGGAACATTTATGCAAAATTGTATCTAAATTGGCCTAATGGTTGATTTTTAAAGAATTATTTTGCGATTTCTCTAATTCTGATAAGCCCCGCCCTGCCAAGCCCACATTTATGAACTAATCATAATTTTACAAACAATTTAGATAAAGGTCCACCCAAGTTACATTTCTGTCAAGTTTGGTCAAAATTGGCCCTCTGGTTGATTTTTAAAGAATTATTTTGTGATTTCTCTAAGTCTGATAAGCCCCGCCCTGCCACGCCCACATTTATGGACTAATCAAAATTTTACAGACAATTTAGATAAAGGTTCACCCAAGTCACATTTGAGCCAAGTTTGGTCAAGATTGGCCCTCTGGTTGGTTTTTAAAGAATTATTTCGCGATTTCTCTAAGTCTGAAAAGCCGCGCCCTGCCACGCCCATATTTATGAACTAATCAGAATTTTACATACAATTTAGATAAAGGTTCACCCAAGTTTGGTCAAGATTGGCCCTCTGACTGATTTTAAAGAATTATTTTGTGATTTATCTAAGTCTGATAAGCCCCGCTCTGCCACGCCCACCAATCAAATTTCTTTTCGCAATTTAAGTGAAGCACCAGCCAAGAAACATTTCTGCCAAGTTTGAACAAAATTGGCCCACTGGTTAGAGAGAAGAAGATTTTTAAAGAAAAGTTTACGGACGCACGCACGCACGACGACACAGCGCCATGACAATAGCTCGCTGACCTTCGGCCAGTGGAGCTAAAAATTGAACAAGAATTTTCTATTTCATATAGTAGCGAAAATGCAAATTATAACATGTGTTTGTTGCCATGGTTACCGAATGAATAAAATAATTTGAGTATATATTTTTTCCAGTTTGTAGGCATAACATGAAAGAGTATTTCTCTGCTAAAATTATCACACTTCACTCAATTATGCTTTTAAAATATGCAAACATGTGATTTTATGTTTTGTGGTTGTTTTTGTGTTGCCATGGAAATCTATTTTATAAAGAAAGGTCAAATCTTTAGTGTGCATATTTTCAGGTTTGTATCAATGCTTTGAATAGAATATTAATTGATGCTAGTTAATATGTGTTTTTTTGCAATTTTACGGCTTAAATAATGTCAATTTTTACTACTTCTATGTCACTTTGGTTACCATGGATACTATGAATCTGAAACATTTTCAACTTTTTATTATTTTTTATCTAGGACATGAAACGTCAGTGTATATTCCCAATCCTGAAACTTTGTATCCTATCCATGCTGTTGGGAGATAAACAGAATTTTAAAAGTCCATATAGTAGCGAAAATGCAAAATACAGTCTGTGTTTGTAGCCATGGCAATATACATGTATTCGGTGAAATTATTTTTGCTTTTTCATTCGTGAAATTTATAGCTAACATAAGCATAAAAATTATGACGTAGAAAAACTCATTGTTTATTAAAGGGTAAATACATATTATTATCATTAAAATGTACATTTCCATGTTTAAAAAAACAAGAAACCTTGTTTTTAAAAAGGGGAGAAAATCTTTCTCTGGCCGTTGCTATGGTACCGGCACATCTACAACACTTTTTTCTCGGATTTCGAACTTTTATGACAATAGGAATCAATTGGGCAATCAATTTTTTGAATTCTGGAAAAGTCACGCATCACCTTTTCTGTAGAGCCTGCATGATTATCAAGGAGAGTGCTAATTAAAATATCTCCTGGCTAACCAGGGGCCCGTATTCACGATGGAGATTGTGCATCATGGTATGGATAACATTTCCTCAGATGTATGACTTTCTACTACTTTTCCCAAAAATTGGTCCGAACCGACCTGAAAAACGATCTGAAATTTTGAAAGAGCTAAGTAAGGCGGGGTACATTCTACAAGCTGTTTGAGAATGAACGCAGAAATAAGAAAGCTGTTGCAAAATGTCTTTCCTGAGCGAGGCAAATTTGTGAGCAGATTCACCCATCCGATGATGCACAATCTCCCTGTGGTATTATCAACGGTCGTATGATTGTTTTTTATTTATCATGCTATTGTGTCAACATTGACCTGATATCAGCTGTCCGATAACATTAAGTTATATCAGTCACTTATTTTTAGAACTAATTTGCATACTCTCGCGAGATCTCATTGGAACTACTTTTCAAACCTCGCCAATTCAAAATTGTAAAAATTATTGGGCCTTCATGAATTCATAACTCGTTGCATATAATTTGACTTGTAAAAATTGACTGGTGTGACACCAATGATCTAAAATTAGACCAAGACATAAACAGTTGTGACATCGTCACATGTGACGTCATACTATGTATTTGTGTAGAGCAGATCTGTGTTTTTAGTATGTTGACGTTTCAGTGGTGACATTTTCAAGTTTGTTTTTGTGAATTTACAAGTAAATACCAACTACATAAGCATTCGAGAATAGAAGATTTATTTAGTGATATAAAAGGCTTTTACAAACAATGTTTTGTGTAGATTATATTGTGTTGAGAAAAGTGAAACTGACATACATGTCCCATAGGAAAGAATGACAAAGCATAATAAATGTGTGTGTGAAGATTCTTGACTCAAGCCGAAAGTTCTGTCATTGAATAACCAATATAAAGGTACGTTCTGAACATTGCTTTATGTTTTATTTGTTCTTCAGTTGTTTTATCATTTTCTGCATATGCATATTTTGGAATTGAAAGCTTGTCGTACACAAATTACAAGATAATTACACGTACATGACGATAGCCTAATATTTTACTACTGATCCGCCATCAATACCGATCCAAATCTGTTTCGAAGCGACGATAAATGTACGGACATTGGAGTTCAGTTGTGTACACAAAAATTTCTATAAAATGCAAATGAAGTCAACTGCAATATTCACAATTCTTTGGATTCAAACATTGCCGTGTAAATGACTAGTGAAATTAGATCTATATTCATCGGAAGCCGACATTTTGATTTCATACTGCTGTGTGATTTTTTTCGTTGCGCAATAATTTATACGTTAAAAATCTTAGAATAACCTAACTTAAAATTACGTGTTAAATAAGCTATTTTTATTTATTTAGTATGATTTTCGATGATAGCATGATAAATATAATAACATGTAAGTGCCTGGTGATATCAAAGTTATCTGGCTCGGCTGGTAGAAATTATCATGACTCGGCAGAGCCTCGTCATGATAAATTCTCCCAACCTCGCCAGATAACTTTGATATCACAAGACACTAACATGTTATTATATATGTAACAACAAACTTGATTGGTCCAACCCGATTTCTAGTGCAATCAGATGTCTTCTTACACAGTTTACACTAAAACGTGGTTATAAGATCGTTGATAATACGGGACCCAGGATATCTCAGTCGGTAAAATCGAAATAGAGGAATAAGTGTATGTAGCTGCTTAGGTAAACTTTTTACAAAGCTCATACAAAAAAGAGTCTCAAACTTTTTGAGCGCGAATGAAATTTTAGAAGATAATCAAGCAGGCTTCAGAACAAACTATAGAACAACAGATCAAATATTTATAGTAAAAACTTTAATAAATAGATATCTTCATAAGTTGAAGAAACCTATGTATGCATGCTTTGTCGACTTCTCAAAAGCATTTGATTCGGTGTGGAGAGAAGGCCTATTTCTGAAGCTTGATAACCTGGGCATGAGCGGTAAAATATTAAACATTATCAAGCATATGTATTCGACTACCACATTTTGTATTCGCAAAGATAATTACATATCACAACCAATTGATAATAACAAAGGGGTAAAACAGGGTGATAGTTTGAGTCCTACACTTTTTAACATTTACATAAACGATTTAGGATCCTATGTAAGCAATCAATCTAAAAACGACCCAGTCTTCCTAGGTGATGTACCTTTAAATCATCTCCTCTTTGCTGATGATCTACTCCTGTTGTCTGAAACAAGCACAGGTTTACAAAATTGTTTAACTAAATTAGAACAGTACTGTAATAAATGGAGATTAGATGTCAACTTAAAAAAGACAAAGATTGTTATTTTTAATAAAGTCAAGCATAATTATGAAAATTACCACTTTACATACAAGAATAATAGGGTTGAAGTAACCGATTTATACAAGTATCTGGGCATAACATTTTTCTATAATGGTAATTTGAAACATGCTGCAGAAGATCTATATAATAAAGCCATGAAGGCCATGTTTTCGTTGAAGAAAAAACTTACAAACTTTTCCCAGTTTCCTACCAAGCTAAGTTCAAAACTATTTGATTCTCTAATTAGACCTATTCTCACTTATGGAAGCGAGGTATGGATTATGGACTATACAATTAATTTAGATAATGTTGACCTCCTTCCACCTGAAAAACTGCAACATAAATTTTGTAAGTCTGTTCTTGGAATACGTCGGAATTCCTCGAATCTCGCAAGCCGTCTAGAGATGGGTCGTTCCCCAATTACGTTGTTTATTATTAAACTTATGCTTAAATACTTCGAAAGATTAAGAACTTTACCCAACGACAGGCTTTTGTCAAAGGCATTTCAAACTGATAAAACCCTACATCTGAATGGAAGCAAGTCATGGTACTCTTGCTTGGATAAAACTTTGAAATCGACAGGCATTAAATTTGATCTAATGTCCGTAGACTGTAAAACAATAAATGAAAAGTTGAATGAATACTACTTTAAACAAACTGAATGTAAACTGGAAATATTAAAATCAAAAGATGATAGTAAGCTGAAATTATTCTCCTCTATTTTGTATTTTGATGGTAATTTGCCAAATTATTTGAATTTAAATCTAAAACAGAATTATAACTCTATAATAACTAAATTTAGATTGAGTGCTCACGACTTAAATATAGAAAGAGGCAGATATACAAGACCTAAAACTCCACGTGATGAAAGGACATGTAAATTTTGTAATGAAGTAGAGAATGAATCTCACTTTATACTGTTCTGCTCAAAATATGATAGAATAAGGTATGATTTGTTACAAGAGTTTGGCATTGATAAAACAAATATTTGCAGAGAGAAAGAAATAGACTTGCTCAAACTTATACTAAACCCTGAAAATAGGAATCAAGCAACTAAATTATGTACATACCTATTACAAGCATTAGAAATTAGAGATACATAATACATTGTAGTTATGATATTTAGCATTGTTTAGAAATTGTGCATACAATGTTGGTAGCCTTGTATTTTCCTATCTACCAATGTGTCTTTATATTCTTGATCAGGAGATTATTCTGTGTGTGTATAATCATGTACATTGTAATGTTTGTAGTAAGAATGTTTATACCTAAATTATTGCTTTATTTGTGACATATTGTGCAATGTATGATATCACTGTTTAATGCAGTATTTTCATTAAAAGAATTGAATAAAAAAATAGAAATAGTTCAATGCATGGATTAAGGTTGGAATACCGGCTCGGCCGGTATACAATATTTGATGGAAAGTTATTTGGATGTGAACTATCTTAAAAGCTCAGATTATCGTATATAGCTGTAGTACTGGAGAGAAAAATACCTGGAATCCGTGGTTTTAAATGTTCTTTCAATCAATCAATAATAATTATAGAATAAGTTAATCAATCAATCGATCAATCAATCCACAATTAATCAATCATCTGAATAATCTGATTCTGATTCAGAAGTGTGATTTTTGGTTGTTTACATTCAGCTTCAATTTTCGGATAGTATCAACGATGCTGGACACATTGTTTATCTACGTTTTGTTTACACCTGACACGAACACAACACTCATCAGAAGTAAACGTGCCGGGATATGGTCGACAGACGTAATAACACCAAACCCTATAACGTCACCAGATACTGTTTACAAGGCTTCTCTGAAACTACATTCAACACACTGGGAAGTATGTTTATTTACAAAATACTGGTAATTTGACATGTTTTATCATAGTTTATTGTTTATGGTGAGAGTTAGCCGGTGTAATGAAGTAAAGTGACCCCCTATAGTAGAACGACTCCCCGGTCATTCTACTATATAGCAGAGTGACTCTCTCTTACGTGAAGTAAAGTGACCCCTCATATTGCAGACTGACCCCCTATAGCAAAGTGACTCCCCAAAAAGGGAACATAATGGTATGCTTATATTATATAATGATATAATTTTGCGTGTCCGATCTCAAATAAAGGGACCATCTGGGTAGTTTTGAACCTAGTCATTCTGCACTGACTGCCACATAGGGTCGCAAGCTACTTAAAATGATTAAGTTAACATAAAATGTTTTTCTACAACTGATATTTTCATTTTAAAGCTGGTAAGTCATATCGGCCACGACAGCATCATTTTTCTCCATAATTATTTTATTGGTTTCTGGACTTCCCCGGCAGGGGTTAGCTTAACCCATAACCAGGCAGAACATGTTAAGACTGGTCCAAATTCAAAGACGCTGCAGACGACAATTTTAAGTGAATGAAATGTTACATCTTTTGGTCATTTTGAGTAGATTTAACATTGTGTGAAATGACAAAAATTGCTTATCACAAACAATTTCTTCATTTTCCTCAATGTTTTTCCAGGCATTTTCTTTTGAGGGGGTCAAAATGTTGTCACTTCACAGTATTGGGATAACAGTTTATCATCAAGTTCTATACTAATGGGTTAGTATGGTAATAAATAGTCCCCTAATGTGTTAACAATTAGACTAACTCAGCACGGGGTCAGAATTTACAACCTAACGTGATGTCAGATGTGATGTGCAAATTGAAGGACCGTATTCGTTCTCTCTTTCTCATAAGCCAATCATATCTCGATTCTAAGCATCTAGCCTCTCCTTTTGACAACAACTTTTATTCCAACAAAGGAAAGGGTTTACGTTTCATTGAATACGCCACACTTTTGGCATATTGCGTTATAACTTTACGTAGCCGAAACTATAATACAAGTATTGTCCTCCCAAAATTAACCCGGGACAACTTAATTTTCGTTAGCAAAGTCCGTTAGTTGAGCGTATCAACAAAACATTGCCGAAGTCGGGTCATTACATATCGTCGGTGTAAATACAAAACCTCGTATGTCGATTCTTGCGATTTCCAAAGTACTAACTTGTGTGCCCAGTTTAGAGAATTAACGCAGGTTTTGAGATATTTTTACTGATCAGTATTAATGACACATTACTTGCGAACAATATGTCAAAATTTCAAGTAAAACATTTCAGTTTGGGAAAAGTTATTACACTTTTTCCCTCACCTTTGAAATTTTCCAAAAACGAGATACGAGGTTTTGCATTTACAACGACGATATGCAGATGTTCCGGGTTAATCTTGCTGGACAATAGACCTCTATAGGCATACGACGTTCAAGGATTTTGGCTTTATTTATACAGTGTAGATACTGATTAGCGATCTTATTGGTTAAGTGATCAGGCTCTATCCTTTCCAATACAGAAAATCAGTCACTGGCCGTAAGAAAATTGTTAGTAACACGGAGCCATATCGTCGCTTTTCAACAAAAACCTCGTTACTGAAGCTTGTTTTATATTAAGTTGCAGTTACGAGGTTTTTGTTGAAAATCAGTGATACGCAGGCCCGTAGGAACATGGGGGGCGCTAGGGGGGGGGGGCTCCCCAATGTTGGCAAAAAATGCCAAATTTTCTTAATTTTACACTGAAAATTTTGGGAAAATCCAAATTAGCCCCCCAATATTCTGGACAAGGGCTCTAGCCCCCCCCCCCCCCCCCCCCCAATATGAAATTCCTTCCTACGGACCTAATACATTTGAAATAAAAAACAAAACAGACACCTTTGAACATTCCAAAAAGGTCTTGAATGCCAAAATTTTGTGGAGCGGCCGAGATCTGTATGTCATCGCTTTTCTTCAAAACCTCGTAAACACAACTTAAACCCAGATGCTGTTACGCGATTATAAACGATATTGATGGACTAACAATACGCGCAGATCCAGACATTTCCCCATGGGGACCTAGACTGGTGTCAGTCTTTAGAAGCATAACATCACTTACATTAACCCATTACCAAAACGACAATATTTTAGACTTTATTATTGGAAATGGAGAAATTGCTTGTCACAAGCAATATCTTCATTTTCCACAATGTTTTCCAAAGCCATTATCGCGTGGGGAGTCAAAAAGAATCATTGTGTGGTAATGGATTAAGGAATATGAAAATATGATACATAGATGTGTTGCTCTGTGTAAGCGCATGAAAGAAACTCGAAAAAAAATCGCACCGATATTTTTTTTACATTCAAGGGTGGGGCACAGAGCCATTGATTCGCCATGTGCGTAGAAAACAGGAATAGTAATCACCTACAAATGATACATTTTCATGGTCATCATCTCTTTGTTGACTGGGTTCAGCCAATTTCAATTTCTACTTAAACATTTATGATTAAAGCTAGTAGCCAAACATGCTTCAAATTCAATTCATCATTATGAAAAGTAATAAGTTAATATATATGTAAAAAAGAAATAAAAAGAAAAATGAAAAAGAGGGGGAAGATGCGATATTACACTAGTTAACATATCATTACACAATATCATCACGTACTTAACTTGATGACGATTCTTTTTTAATGTAAAAAAGAGGGGAGTCAGTTTACTATAGAGGGGAGTCATTCTACTATAGCATGAATGTGAATTTTTATAGTAAAGTGACCGGGGAGTCACTCTACTATATAGCACTATGACCGGGGAGTCGGTCTACTATATAGTAGAATGACCGGGGAGTCACTCTACTATAGGGGGTCACTCTACTTCATTACACCGGCACAATAGAAAATATAATAGCCCGAGTGGATCATTCGTCGGAAGTCAGAACCGTGAATGAACGGTAGAATATGGAAATTTTCGATTCTAACTTGAAAAGTTAAAGGGACATAACATTCCAATTTTATTTTTAGCTCCACTGGCAAGTCATGGTGGTGTGTCCGTCGTGCGTGCGTCCGTCCGTAAGCTTTTTCTTTAAAAAGTTTCTTCTAAAAAACTACTAGATGAATTTCAACCAAACTTCACAAGAATGATCTTTGGGTATCCCTCCCTAAGATTACTTCAAAGAATTTGGATTGAACCAGAACAACATGAGTTATCTGCCATTGAATGTCAAAAATATCAGGTTTTGACTTTGTTTTTACTCTAAAATCTACAAATATTAATCAATCAAGACAAAACTTGGACAGAATAAATATGACCATGCCTGGGTATAATTTTCATCTTGATCGGAATCATAAATCATGAGTTATGTACCCTTGAATTTGACAAAATTGCCATTTTCGACTATGTTTTCACTAATAACCATAAATGTTAACCAATCAAGATAATTCCTGGAGGAAATTTGTTGACAATAAGATCTTGCATATGTGTAATTTTCAGCATGGTCACACTATTACAATCTGAGTTATGTGCCCTTGAAATTGACAATAATTCAGTTTTCCAAGCTTTTTTTCACTCTTGATACCACAAATATAGACTAATATGGACAAAACTTGAACAGAATGATGGTGACCATAAGATCTTGCATGAGTTTAATTTTCAGCTTGGTTTTAAACAAACATACTGAATGATGTGCCCTTGAATTTGGCAAAATTACAGTTTTCGACTTTTTTTTATCACTCTAACATCCCCAAAATGTACGTGAATCATGTATTTTCTTTTCGCTTTGACCACATGATTGCTGCTTTTCACTTCGTTTTTTCTCTAAGAACAACAAGTGTTGAAAAATCTAGTCAAAACTTAGATTTAATATTACAAGAAATCCAGGTCTGTGAAGCGACTCAAGCCCTTCAGGACTTTCTAGTTTAACGTGTATCTTGATTTGTTATTCTAATGCGTATGAATGATATCAGTTTTTAAATTGGGCAGAGCTCTGCCTAGTTTATATATACCGTTTTTTCAGAAATCCCCTTGCTGGGCATTTCCCTTTTGCGTCTTATCCACTTATTCAAGCCAAACTATGTATTTTCAAACACTGTAGAAAGGCCTTGTTTAGTCACAATCTTCAAAGTTTTTCATCTTATTCACTTCTGTAACACATGTGGAGGAGGTTAATAATTACATTTGATGAAATTTTCGCTTACATTAAATACTAATTAGTGTTTTCAGCGTTTTACAATCATTTCGGTTGAGTAAAGGAGCTTGAAATGCAAAATAGTGTAACTGACAGATAAATTCCATGCAGTTACAATATTACTGCTCTGAATTTTTCAACGATCATTCACCAGTGAGATGGGTGACACGTGTGTACTATAATGCATAGTCACTGCTTTACCCTGCAGCTATCTATTTGAACTTTACCCTGCAACTATCTATTTGAACGCACAGTGTGTATTCATACCCTCGGCCCATTCACTGGATACAATGTGTGCGCTTTACCCAATCCTATATTCTGACGCCTTTTGGACCCCATGAAATATATAGTTATTATTATTTATTATGTTTGGAAAACATGGTAGAAAATGGCTGTGACAAACAAGTTCTTCATATCCCACAATACTTTCTTCCTGGAAAGACAAAACAATGTAACGATTTATTCGCTTGAAATTGGCGTCTGATAATGGGTTAAGGATCTATTCTGCATTCTGTTTATCTTTTTTGTTTTCTTGTGTTAAAGGCTCTCCCAAACGACCATATCTTAAAGATGAAATCATGTCATGTACAATGATACAAAGAAAATATTTGGACAAAGGAGAAAAATCCGGTTATTTTTGCATGTTCATATTCGCTTTATAACAATGTCTTGTCTGGGAAAGGATGAATGATTAGAAGCTATAGAGTAAAGAAACTGTGATTTTAAAGTAATTATGTTGTTCAAAGTAAAACCATCGTCTTGAATTTGCCGTTTTCTAGAATTTTAACATTTTACCACGCATACTGTTCTTAGACTGATCATTTCAACCAATGAACAAGTGCATTCTACTTAATTAATCGAAATGTTTGCAGATCAGAGATCAGTTAAGCCCCTACAAAGCGTCTATACTTGGTATTATTCTGATTAGAAAAAAGACATAAATGTTGATTTAATGTAAATTCCGGTAAAGGGTAACATTTTCCCTTTTAATAAAGAATCTCTCATTTTGGATTCACCCCAAGAGTGTGCAATCAACTTTTTTTTATCACATATGTATATGTCGGAGTCCAGATTAGAATCCAGGCCGATCCGGAATCGTCCTAGGCCGATCCAGAATTGGTCTAGGCCAAACTGGAATTCTAGTTTGGACTAGTCCAGATTAGAATTCTAGTTTGGTCTAGGCAGATTCTGGATCGGTCTAGGCCAGAATGGAATTCCAATCTGGCTAGGCCGATCTAGAATCTGCCTAGACCAGTTTGGAATCCATTGGAAAATTGAAATTGAAAATAAAGAAACTTGAAAATATCAAAATTGCAGAAATTTGATTCAAGTTAGTTTTCATACCTTAAAGTCAGGGAAATATTACAAATTGTAAATAATGTAAGAATGTGAACAAAAATATGTTTAGAGCAATTTCTTGTTTTTCTACAGTGATAAATGTTGGATTTCATTTTTCATGTATCTTTAACTTACTCTTAAGAGAGAACATACCACATTATAGAAAACCCAAATGTAGAACGCTTTTAGTAATTAACCCTTTTCTAAACAAGCCTTAGTTCTGGCGTCCCTAATATAATAAAAGGCTTTCCAAGTCAATGTGAGAAAAAATGATGATGGCCTGAATTTTCTTCTTTCACTAAATGTTATAATGCTTTTGCATTTTTTCAGTTGTATTGATAGACTTAATTTTTTGCAGCAACATTACTTTTGGACAATCATAACGCTGTGTCATTCGGGAAAGGGTTAAACAAGACGCAAAATATTATGTACATGTTACTTGGTAAATTTAGTTAATCGTTTACCTCCACGTCTCAGTGTCCAACAGCACAGTAAGGCTTGAATCGCATTATCGTACTTAATTTCCTGTTCAAAATCCATTTTACACCTTTTCCATGGTGAAAAGCCATTCATTGTCCATGCTATATCCAATAATACTCCGTCACATTTAGTTCATGATTCAAAAAGTATATAACAGCTTTGTAAATGTAAAACATTTTGGCTATTTAAAGCAATAATTTAAAACTGAGCAAGGATTAAGATATGGGCTTACACTGGTCAAATGATACAAAAAAAAACATAATATGGCCAATTGCAGGTTGATAACATTTTATTTCAATAGAATAATTTAAGTTGTCTAGGAATGCGGGGCGGCACGAAATTCCCAAATCTACCCAAATCTACCCAAATCTACCCAAATCTTACCCAAATCTACCCAAATCTAACCCAAATCTACCCAAATCTACCCATATCTTACCCAAATCAAGCAAACTGTTCGATATATTCCAGTTTTTAGTTACAGAAAAAAAGAAAACAAATGTTTCTTAACAATAATATCGTCGGTGTTAAAGCAAAACGTGATCAGTTTCTCAACATTTTGATTTTTAGATAGTCACTAAGGTCTCTTTAAGCGTGACAGGTCAGAGTGTTAAGGACATATTTTCGTATTGTGGCCCCAGATCTATTATGTGTCATGCACGGATCCTGATTTTTTCCCTGTGTTTTCTGGGTGGCCGACTGTCTTGGCGCAAGAAAAACAAAAATTCTCAAGTTCGAGGGAAGCACAACCTTGGGTCCACGTATTGGTGTAAATTATAAAAGCTGTGACAAATTACTCGATCTAATCCAGGTTGAGAAGTTTGTGAAATCATCGTTACAACAGTTAATCCGATATGATTGTCAGAATAATTTGACCTTTTCCCCAAATGAACCCAGTTTTATGTGCCTTACTGAAAACAATAACAATAAAACAAAGACAAACTCTGAGGCAAGAGACCAAAATGCTGATAACCGGCATTTTCATATTTTGCCTCAATATTGTCTTCGTTAGGCTATATAAGAATTCTTACTTTGCTCAGGACAATTCTAGAACTACAATAGATCTAGATCTAATTCCACAAAAATTAATTTCCACAAATACAGAACATATGATCATATAAATTTCGGGAATATGTTCGAAATAGTCTCATTAGATTTGGGTAGATTTGGGTAAGATTTGGGTAGATTTGGGTTAGATTTGGGTAGATTTGGGTAGATTTGGGTAAGATTTGGGTAGATTTGGGTAGATTTGGGAGTTTCGTGCTGCCGGGAATGCGAAATATCTGATTCTGGTTAAGAAGGCAAGCCCAATATTGACCAAAGACATATTTACTGATTTAATTAATCACTTCTTATCAGAACTGCATAATTGTAAAACAGATTGTAGATAAAAGGTGACAAAGAGATGATTGGTATGGATACTTATTTTCCTTCTTAGCAGATTAAGAAATGAAAACATATGGCTTAATCTCGGCATTCAAGTCGGTGTTACCATTCTCCAGTCATTAAGATACAAAGAATTTGGCCTATAGATCTATGGCAGAAATAAATGAAAAGAATAAACAAACAAACAAAAAAAAAAAAAAAAAAAAAAAAAAAAAAAAACAACTTAAAATTGAGAAAAAATAGATAAACGGAAGAATTATTCTCTCATTTTCGGAACGCCTATTGTTATCATTTGTTTGATATTTTAGTATTTTTACATCTAGTTTGGGAACGATTGTTATTATTGTTTGTTGAATTTTTTTAAACAACTCATAGTAGAATTTATAAGCTTATTGCAACGCTTTTTCAACACGAAAAGTGTATAAAATTCAAATTGGTTAGAAAAAAAAGTGGTTATTAATGACAAATTAATTTTAAGAACAGATTCCAATCTGGTCTAGGCAGATTCCGGATTGGCCTAGCCAGATTGGAATTCTCATCTGGACTAGAAACTTTCTAGGCCGATTCCAGATCGGACTAGTCCAGATTAGAATTCCACTTTGGACTAGGCCAGAGTAGAATTCCAATCTGGACTAGGCCGATTCCGGATCGGCCTAGATTCCAATGTGGCCTCCGACATATATATACGTTTGCCTACGCATTAATTAACAATTTTCCAAAAGATGAAGCCTTTTTACTCGCTTCAAAGAACATGCTTGAAAAACATCGAATAAAGAATCGGGCAATTCTGCAAAACATCATATTGTCCTTTTGTCGCTATATTTTCTATGCTATATTACACAAATATTATATTTTTTATCACCGTCGTATTATATCGTCCAAAACAACTTTCAACTTGAAACGTTCTATGTTTTGCTATTTGGCAAGGGGGTAGATATAATATGTTCAAATAGTACAAAAAGGGTTCACAGAAAAAATGGTGCTGTTAAAGGGTTTGAACCAGCGACGTACGTAGCTTTTGTCAACGCACTAAGTGTTTGGATGGTATTCTCCAAGCAGTCTGGTTACCCGTCGTACTATGTATTTTTGTACGCCAGGCACACTCTAAAATGGCCGCCGCCTGTATAGCAATTTCAGTACAAAGGTTAAGAGAAAACTTTGTTGATTTTGACCGAGTAAGACCGTGTAAAACTGTTACTGTTAGTTTTTAAATATACCGAAAACTAGCTACTTCATAAATGTGATGTCATTGCTTTCAAATTAACAAACTTTGCTCTTTACCTTTGAAGAAAAATTAATGAGTTAGTTACCATACAGGAGGTCGCCATGGTTTCTATGTGCCTGATCCAACAAGTGTATGTCGTATTGCGATGTAATACAGGAGTCCCCCCCCCCCACCGGATAACAAAAAGTCCTTTCTTATGATATATCTTCTTCTTACTAGATCTATAACTGTATACAGTGTTTGAAGTTGCCAGCACATATGGTTTAGAAGATATGTTCCGGACAAAAATGTAAGGGTAAAAGCAACAAAGGGCAATAACTCAAAAAGTGGGCGTGGCAGAGTAACAGTTTTCAAACACGACACTTGTCCTCATTGAGATCTATAAGTGTACCAAGTTTGAAGTTTGTAGCACTTATGTTTTAGGAGATATATTCCGGACAAGAATGTAAGAGTAAAAACTACAAAGGGCAATAACTCAAAAAGTGGGCGTGGCAGAGTTACGGTTCTTAAACATGACACTTGTCCTTAAGAAGATCTATAAGTGCATCAAGATTGAAGTTGCTAGCACTTATGGTTTAGGAAATATATTCATGACAAAAATGTAAGGGTAAAAACAACGAAGGGCAATAACTCAAAAAGCTGGGCGTGGCAGAGTTACAGTTTTTAAACATGACACTTGTCCTGATTGAGATTTATAAGTGTACAAAGTTTGAAGTTGCTAGCACTTATGGTTTAGGAGATATATTCCGGACAAGAATGTAAGGGTAAAAACAACAAAGGGCAATAACTCAAAAAGTGGGCATGGCAGAGTTTTGGTTCTTAAACATGACACTTTTCCTTAATGAGATCTATAAGTGTACCAAGTTTGAAGTTGCTAGCACATATGGTTTGGAAGATATGGCCCGGACAAAAGTGTGACGGACAGACGGACAGACGGACGGACACGCAAACATTTTAGGATTTAGTGTTTTTTTCTTTGATCTTTATGAGGAAGTACCACATAAAATGACATGGTTTAAGAGGTGTTGTTCTTATTTCATATAAATTATGGACGGATTGAACCACATAAACCCCCGGACGGACGGAATCGAGCAAACCTATAGTCCCCCAACCGGTAACCGGTGGGGGACTAATAACGCAGTATAAGTGGTAGGTACAGCAGACTATACTTTCATGTGCACCCCTAGCATCAAAGATATCATATAATTATCTTTCGAAATGACATCCTTTAAAGTGTCCGATGATTGGCAAAATTAAAGTCTTTTGTCGAAAGAACACCTTACTATTAACCAAATATCAAAGTTTCTACAATTTTCCAACATTAGAAGTGTATTTATTTCGTCTTTTAAATTGGATATTTTGGTCTTTTCCGATCTTTGCCGAAGAAAATACGCTAAACTTCCGACTTGAAATTATGACGTCATACTGGCCACTGAATGACGTCATGGCGGGAAAAACGGGCAGTCATGGGTCAAATCCCGGAAAGTCTGAAATTTCTGAAAAAGTTAAATGTCCGACTTTTCTGTCATAAAGTGACTTCCCCAATTGATACATTAAAATAACCAATCTTGGCATCAAAACATACTTTAAAAAATTGAAATTGGAATGAAATGTCCCTTTAAATGAGAAAGAAAAGACTAGTTATCAGAAACTTCTTCTTTTGCCTCCTTGCATTTTAAAGATCTGTTCCACTAAGGGTTCAAGTCTTTGAACAATGACGTATATCTAGCCTTCTCAGCCTACTGGTCCAATTTCAGGCTTTCCTAACGACAAACGTTTAGGGTCGTCCATTTTGAAAGTTGGTGCAGACGACAACTTCGCCATTAATAAAGATATGATCAAGCACAGACAATATTCAACTGCTGATTTTCAGGAATTACTTCTTTTGTCTGGATTTTTTTCTTCTATAATTTTATGTAAGGGACACCAAAACCTTGTCTTGTTTTTTGAAAGTGTTGAAGAAGTCACGTGACGGACGGACAAAATTGGTTTAATGAGACGTGAGTGACCGAATGGAACTTTGAAAAGCTGAGATATTTTTTGAGAAAAAGAGTCCAATGGTATTGCACGTCAATAAATAAATTCTTTCAAATACAATAACTTTCTTTGACTTCCCCATTGCTGAAGGCTAACACTTGAATTGAAACGGAGTTTTAAGGCATTTTCTTTCCTTTCAATTTGGCCGAGTAGAAACATACAGCACTAAGCGACTGTTCTTACCAAATCAAAATCTGACATTCTCATGTACATGTATTGGCCATTCTTTCACTTAATATGTCTCTTATGCCTACTACCAGATTATCATTAACGAAACACAAATGTAGGATATGAATGAAAATGATAGTTAGATATATCTTCACCCCGGTCAGAGGCCTTGCATTATTTTCATATTAAGTTATACCTTTGGTACAATCGACTGAATACACATTGTATAGTGCAAAATCTACAAGCGACGTCAACATGACGTTCAAATACGTTCAATTGACCAGCCTGTCAGCGCTGCAGATCTGTCAGCCATTAACGGTCAATCCTTTTTAATGAGTTGATTATAGGCAACTTCGTGCTAATTTACTCAATGAAACAGCTCAGAGTATGCCTTTTTGTAAGAAAAAAAAAACCGTTAAGAACACGGTAAGTTTGGTGGTTGACCCATGTGTTGTAAATTGTCCCATTTTGGCATGGAGCATGGCTCGATATGACTGCATCAAATATAAGAGCGAATGTACGTAATAATAAAAACAAATAGGGTATTATAGCATATTTTATCAAAGCTTATTAAATATTTGCAGAGTTTTAATAGCCTTCATTTTTTTTGCTTTGTACATCTTGTTTGGAAAAGTGTTAGACTATTGTCTCTGTCAATGTCTTGCGTAAAATGTTTAACAAAAATATTTCCATTACAGCTCGGTATTAACGGTCAACTGCTACTCAACTATACCCATGTCTACTATCCTGTATTTGAGGAATCATTTACACGATTTGTATCTACCGATGTTTGGTGTCAACGAATGGTATATTACCCACCCTAACTCTCTACAACGCAGCGTACATTTTCTGTTTCCATCCTAAAGCTGCTGAAGACCACATACGAATTTGATAAATAAAGATATGTTTTTTTTTCATAAATTGTAGAAAAGAAAGTATTGGCACAAATATAGCATTTTCATGTTTTCCTTTAACTTATTTCAAAAGCCTGATCTAAAAGTACTCTGAACTCCTTTTATTGTTTATAAATGGCTTAAATCTTTTTTTAAAGCAAGCAGTGTATCGGATTACCCGATTGGTTGCTGAATAGGGAACGATTTTCTCCAGTTAATCACTATTACGTAATTTCGGGCAAAACTATGTTTTAATGGGTGTTGTTATAAAATCTGGCAACTACGGCTTGATTCAAGTCGTAGTTATGAGGTTTGGTAACAACGCCCACGGTTTATCAATATAATACGATTATATTATAATCGTAAACAAAGTTTATTTTAACACAAAATTGATTACCATTCAGATACACGCATTATTACGAAAAGAATTCAGACGACAAAATAGATATTTTTACGATGTGAAGTTGGTACATTATAGCAAAGACAATAAATATTGAGACAAAATAGGAAATTGATCAGCATTATCAACTAAACCTTTACTTATGTGGACGTCAACACCAGATGGTTTTTGTAAGGGTTAAACTAAATTTAGTATAAAATATTGTTGCTTACGATTGAAGCCATTTACAAATGTGACCAGTCTAGTAAAATTGAATATCTGTAAAGTCAATCTGCACCTTGTGTTCAAATTAATTTGGATCGAAACTTTTTACTCTGAATCTAGAATGTTTTCCTGCGATAGCTGCTAGGCCTATCTTGATGACCTCTGTTGCTTCCAATATGTTTTCATTTATTTGTCTTATATACTTCCAGATTGATCACATATCGCATAAAGGTGTACTTTGGTAATAGGGAACGATTTTTTCCAGTTAACTGTGACGTAATTTCGTACAAACACTAGAATTTCGTAGGTGTTGAAATAAAATCTCATAACTACGGCTTGAATCAAGCCGTAGTTACGAAATGTTATAACTACACCGACGGTTTATTAAAACATAGCAGTAAACCAGTCTTTTTTAGCACAATAGGCGCTCCTGAAGGAGATAGGGTCCGAAAACATTGAAGTAAAAGAAGAAAATGCAAATTATCACAGGATATAATTAAAATTAGCATTTACCAATACTTATTGTATCGTCAGTATCTCCTTTCACATTGGATCAGTCTTTGATTTTGCTATTATGAAAAGAGTTGAACGTATTCTCTTCACATCTTGTATTGGGAACAAGTTCTTACATGTTACATTAACTTCTCTCTGTTCTGCTTTCCAAACAAAAACTGCACCAGTCCTCGCGCTTAAAGTATGGGCCGATGATAAGTCGATGAAATACATCCGCTGGTGTTGATCGAATTTTTAACCTTCTGGTCTCAAGGCAGACGTTCTACCTCTCGACCGCGAACACCACAAATTTTAAAGTGATTGTGTTTATTAGTCGTATGTACCGAACAATCAGATTGATAGTTAAACTCCCCGTCATAAAAAGAAGCAACCTGTCTAATGCAAAATGGTCGGCCATTTTAGGATTATTAAAAAAGAATACCGAAATAAATACAAACCATTGCAGCCTGGCAAGTAAAAACGCTATCGTGAAAGTATCTGAAACAATCTATAGTAGCTAAGGGCCTGTCTCCACTAGGACGCCGATCACTTGCCGAAGGGTTGCAGATGAAAAAATGGCTAACTTCGGGAAGCCTTCGGGATGAAAATGGGCGTAGATTGACCTTCGCGATCCCTTCGGCATTGATACGCGAAACTGTATGCGAAAGGTTGCCGAAGACATGCCGAAACCTTACCGAAGTATGCAGATCCAATGCAGAAGGATGCCGATCGGTTCAGGATTGTTGGCCGAATGTTTCCCGATCATGCAGAATGGCTGCCGATCACTTGCAGAACATGCGGAAGAGTCTAAGAAGCAATGCCGATATGTTGCCGATGTAAATTCCTAGCTATATATAGGACAGTCGAGTGTTCTGAGCCACCAGCTGCTCGATCACATAGGTGTACAATTATCCTCCCATTTGGTGAGAGACAAATGTCTGAAGGGTTTTACGCCGTTTTCAACTACTAAGGTCATATCGCGGCGGCTGGAGCACCTAAACATGGATTTCTGTCGTTTCTCATACCAGTACTACCACAACATCCTTACCGAGCCTCCAGCTGCTGCCCCACATAGGTTCACGATATCAAACCATTGATGGGTATTTGTAATCCGAGTTTTCTCTGATGAAATTTGCTCTTTGATATGTTGATGTCGCTCATTTAATGAGCGACATCAACATATCAAAGAGCGAATTTCATCAGGGAAAACTAGGATTAGGGTATTTGCTGCGGCCGGGTATCGAACCCGGGACCTTTCGAATTAGAGGCAGATAAGCTACCAACTGCGCCACAAATGTCTGAAAGGATATTCGCCGCGGCCGGGGATCGAACTTGGGAGACCATGTTATAAGTCCGACACGCTACCGAATGCGTTATGGCCGCGGCCTGTATTACACAGAACAATTCACGCGAATCACGTCTGTGTGGCGATCTTAAGGTCAAAGATCACAAGATATTTTAGATTAAGGTATGCAACCCATCATTAGCACCAAAGAGCCAGAGGCTAAATTTGAAAGGTGCCAGTAATTCCTAGACTGTGATACATTTCCATTCTTAATGCGAGTACATACAAAATATAAGCATTTTGAACGGTTTAGAATTTTGAATGAATGCATACTTTAAATTAATATTGAAATATTTGACAAAAATGTTCAAAATTACATCCCTTGCATATGAATATAGAGTAAACTAATATTTGCAAATTATTTTCTTCTTAAAGCATAATCTTGAAATCCGGCACGGTGAATCAACTTATGTGAAGTGTATTTACAAGTGTGTGTTAGAAAGTGGGGTTTTTAATGATGGTTTGTATACCTTAAGCCCCATTTTGTGACATTGCCTGATTTCAAAACCTCTGAAAATAATCACAAGATGACACTAGATACATTCTGTAATTCTGAATTTAACCATAAATGTGGTGGAATTTGCGATCATATGATGTGGACACACGTACGCAGAGACGGACAGGCAAACGGACAGAGAGGGTAATTTTTACCAATATATAATAAGTCGACCTTCGGCAACCTTTCGTGGACCGTTCGGGGTATTACAGTGGATTTAATGCAGTTAGATAGGACACGATGAGTTGCAGATTGTCAAGAAAGGTTCCCGAAGGTTTCAGGAAGGGATGCCGATGATCCCGAAGCTTTCCCGAAGCTTTCCCGAACTAAAAGATCGGCGTCCAAATTTTAAAACTTTTAAAATTTGGATGCCGAACCTATTTTGATCCCGAAGGGTTCCCGAAGCATTCCCGAAGCATTAAGATGGCTTCCAGAAGGGTTGAAGAAGGGTTCCCGATCATCCCGAAGGTGTGCCGAAGCATCCCGATCCTGACATTTTTTCGATCGGGAACCCTTCGGCAACCCTTCCGCGTCCTAGTGGAGACGAGGTCTAAGGGCCGCTTGTGCCTGTAAATCTGTAACTAATACAGAAAACACTTAACCAATTCTATGCCATATATAGAGCTAAAGAAAAAGATGAACAAGAGCTTCGCAGAGCGGCGCATATACGCCCGAGAGGGGCTTGTCAGTAAAATTGGCCATTTTTTCGATTCAAGGGCAGATAATACAAACATGAAAAGTTCTGAAAATTTTGTTTGCACAACAAGACACCATAGAGATTCATTGTGGCTAGTTTGATTAAATTCTGGTTGCAATTGTAGGAGTTGCACACAGGTGAAAATGGACATTTTTGAGAAAATGGGCATTTTTCTTAAATTCAAGGGCAGATAATTCAAGAACCAAAACAGTTATCTAAATTCCGTAAGCGGTGTGCACAACTAGACACCATGGAGATTCATTGTGGCAAGTTTGATCAAATTCTGATCAAAACTGTAGGAGGAGTTGTGCACACAAGAAAATGGGCATTTTTTTTAAATTCAAGGGCAGATAATTCAAGAACGAAAATAGTTAATTAAATTCCGTAAGCGGGATGCACAACTAGACACCATGGAGATTCATTGTGGCAAGTTTGATCGAATTCCGATCAAAACTGTAGGAGGAGTTGCGCACACAAGAAATTGCTAACGGACGGACGGACAGACGGACGGACAGACAGATGAGCAGGGCCATAACATAATACGACCCTTCGGGCGTATAAAAATGAGTAAGAACATGAATTTATTTAAGGAATGAATGCAATTTTATTTTTTTCGGGCATGTATGAAAAATCAAATCAAATCACATAGTATTAATCCGCGAAGCGGTTCATACAAAAGTGTGATTAGATTTTCTTTTTCCAAACTGCATGAGCCGAGCCCGGATAGCTCAGTCGGTTACGTCGGAGTCTGTCAATACAGGGGTCTCGAGTTCGAACCCCGGCTCGGCCAGTATCCATTCTGACATTTGACAAAAGTCATTTGTCTCTCACCAATGGGTGTGAATCATCTATGTGAGAGAGCAGCTGGAGGCTCGGTTTGGA
The DNA here is from genome assembly GCA_963680895.1 of Fragum sueziense. Lineage (NCBI taxonomy): Eukaryota > Metazoa > Mollusca > Bivalvia > Cardiida > Cardiidae > Fragum > Fragum sueziense. The sequence continues at coordinate 11,141,233 of OY804603.1, forward strand.
TATTGTGGTTGTACTGGTGCGAGAAATACCAGGAACCCACGGTTAGGTGCTCCAGCCGCCGCGATATGACCCTGGTAGTTGAAAACGGCGTAAAACCCCAATAAACTCAAACTCAAACTCCAAACTGCATGAAAAAAATCTTCTGTGTCCCCCTCCCCCATCATGCGCAGCTATCCCCCCGGGTTGGTCGGGTCGTTTTAGTGCCAGGTTGTGAGGCGGGGGATCCGTGTTTACTCTCGGCTTCGCGGATTCATAGTGTGATTAGATTTTATTTTCCATACCCGAAAAAAAAAATGAAATTGCATTCAATTCTAATAGTTTAATATTCTGCAAATAAAAAAAACAACAAAAACACATCTTTTCATTATTAATTTTCAACAAAAATGACAGGCCAATTATGCGGCGTAATACAGTGTCTGGCAGGAAAAGTAGTTCTGGCATTTTTTTTTCATAGAGCTATGAAAAATAGTTTTCAATCAATCAGAATGCTGGGATTTTAATGAGATCAACTAATATTAAATTTCAAAACTGTATAATATTCAAAATACTTAGTGTCAACGTACCCCAAGACCCATTTAAAATGGCAGTTTCCGATTTAGCCCAGCCAGCCCAGATTTCGTCTAAAATGCTCTAATCATCGACATTTTATTTTTGTTTTGGTCTTTAGCAAGTTCAAAATTACGAAAGTGCTTTCCTACGATTTAACCACCGACCACTTCCGGTTATTACATGTATCAAACCTTTAATTTTGAGACATGCTTAACTGGAAGTGCTAAATTTTCATAAATCTATAATATTTCAACGGAATAATTGTGTGCAAAATTGGAATGGGACTTTTGTTAGTGTTTCAAAAGTGCCAATTTATGCACAAAATAACAGCTATAAGTGAATAAAGTTGAATTTTGTATCCCCAAATACTGTTTTGAGCCAACACTGCTACTCAACATGTTTCCAGGCATGTATGTTGAAAGCATTTTACCATTGAGTATATTCAGGTTTGCAGTCATTTTGAGAATTATAATACTGGTTGTTGACTTCAACCGCTGAGTGCAATAATAACGTCTAAATGGTTTCAATTTATTATTTACAATGGAAATTGATTATAGCGCAAGATCTACGTTGCATATCAAAATATCATTTATTGGTTGGCTGTGCTAAATCCATTATTTACGTGTTAATCGTTTGTGATAATATCCCTGTAAAATTAGAATAGATAAGGCAGGAAAACATGTCAAGGTAGTCTACCATAAGAAGGGCCGACTTCGCTGACACTATCCAGACAAAACACACCCTATTGCAGGCAATCATGAGTACATGTGATATCACGAAACAGGCATACTTAAAATGGTATATGCGTAGAATAATGACACCCGGTCGTTTTTTATGTAAAATTATGACCCCTTTCAATAAAATACCGACTCCCATGTAAAATACATGTAACGACCCCTCCTGATTTTATCTATAAAATATTGACCCCCATCAAACGTATTGCTAGTTTACGAGGGCTGAGCAAAAAGTTCGTATAATTCATCATAACTTTTTTACATGTCATCCGATTGCATTTATTTTTTCACATGTATTATTTCATTATATCAATGACTCTCTGATAAAATATCATCAGGGTCAATTTATTGTAACAATATTTTTTTGCTCCTCAAAAGTGTCAAGGAACGCTACCCCGGGGCACGCCGTAAAATCATAGTTGTGAAGCTCCGCAAAACAATAATTTTTCAAAACGTGCTTATGCAAAACTTTCAATATTTTATCTACTAGAGGAAAGACATCATATCAGATACTGTGTAAAAAAGGCTCAATGTTGTAAAACAATGGTGTAGCGAGGAATGTGGCTTGACGCACGGACGTGAAAAAAAGAGTAACCCTAAAAGAGAAGCTCGCGAATTGGAGGAAATTGGTGGGTGAAATTAGTTTTTGTTATTTTTGGTTCATACACAAACCCAAATGCAGTTAAGTTAAGAAATATTCACGGCGGGGATTGTGCATGATGGGATGGATAACGACTACCGACAATAGGGAACGATTTTATCAAGTAAACCGTGACGTAATTTCGGACAAATAAATAGTATTTCGTTGGTGTTGTTATAAAATTTCGTAACTACGGCTTGAATCAAACCGTAGTTACGAGATGTTATAACAACACCGACGGTTTATCAAAACATAACAGTAAACTCAGTCTATTTTTTGAACAAAATTTGATACCAACTCGCCTCGCTTCAGGTAAGACATTTTGCAATTACACTGTTATTTCTGTATCAATTTTCAAGCGGTTTGCTGCATGTACCCCGCCTTATCAAGCTCTTTCATCGGATGTATGACATATTAGATAACTCATGATACTTTTTTCCAAAATATTGTCCCAACCGACCAGAAAGCGAAATGGTAACGACTACGGCCAAATTATCCAGGCTTCAGGTAAGAATTTGTGCAATAACTTTCTTATTTCTGCGTCAATTTTCATGCGGTTTGTTGCCTGTACTCCGTCTTACTGAGCCCTTTCCTCAGATGTATTACTTATCGGGAAATTCCTTGTACTTTTCTCAAAAATCGATCACAACCGACTAGAAAAAGGGCCTGAATTTTTTGTCGTTTTTCTGGTCGGTTGGGATCAATTTTTGGAAAAATTTTAAAGATTCTACAAACAAGTCATATATCCGAGGAAAGAGCTCACTATGCAACAAACCGCTTGAAAATTGGAGCAGAAATAAGAAAAGTATTGCACAATTTCTTACCTGAAGCGAGGCAAAATTTGTCCGTATACTCCATATTCGTTATCCATCCCATCATGCACAATCCCCACCGTGATATTGCAAGGCTAGAATCATAAACAAATCTTGGTTGGTTAAAATAATTTGCCTTGTTATACAACAGAGAAAGAGTATCGAAAAGACAACACAATGAGTGAACGCGCAAGAATTGCGTCTATAAATTACGACGTTGCGTAAATAAATTCTTTCGTCAAAGACGTCGTGTAGAAAACCCGTTGCTACATGTATATGAGAGAATTCTAAAACCTTTCGGCTTTTTTATAAAATATATTGAATTCTATGTTAAAGTGACATTTCACATTTAATTCATTTTTAAAAGTACATGTATGTCTTGATGCAAAGATTGTTTATTCTAATGCGTAGAAATGCTATCAGTTTTTTGAAGTTGTTATTTATAGGCGAAACATACGCCTTTAAAGTTGAGACAGAAATGACAAATTCTATAGATATAAATCTTAACTGTTGTCCACAACATTTTGTTCAATTTTAGAACAAAAATATATATTTCTCGCAAACGGTTCAATATTTTGGCTTGAAATTTTCAGAATTTTCATAAGAAAACATGCTCTTTCAGATAGAATAAAAGTAAAATTTATGTAAAAATAATTATGAAATGTCACTTTAATATGAAAAACTTCACAGGTGATTTTATTGTCTTTGATACATGTACCTAGGTTATGGCGATTTACGCCTATGATCAAATATTAGAAACCAATCTTTATTTGGATTCTCGCGAATGCGCTATCTATTCTTCGTTATTTGCTTATATTTTTTAAAGGAATATCATGAATTTATATATTCCATTTTGTTTATATCATTACTGTTGTAAGTAAATATAATTTGGTATGGTTTTTGAAAGTCTTTAACACAATGCTACGCATTTCGGTTAGTGAGAAAATCAAGTAAACGCCTTTTTTTCTCTGAACAGATCTGGTACAAGAACATTTATATCTACCACTGACCACTGTAGACATATATGTAGGCAACGTCTGCCTTTCTTGATGCTTTATGAAAATATTGATCCATTAAAAAGTGAGTACTTGTAAGAGTCCAATTTTTTTTTTGAAAAATAAACAAAACTGCACAAACCAAAAGAAAAATAATGATGTGCTATAAAGAGTTATATCATGTAGCGTCAAACGACGTTGCTAAAAATGACTTAAACGTCACAGCGTGCTCCGGGTACTCGATTCCTTCTATTTTGAAAGAGTCATAGCAACATCATTTTTCAATCAATTTCATTGAAACTTACAATATATATTTGAAATAAATGAACTATGAACATATAAACAAATGAAATGCTTTGCTTTATAAAAAAATATGAACAAATTGATCACAGAGAGCTATTGTGGTCACTCAATGTCCTTTGTCCGTCCGTCGGTTTGTCCGTCAACAATTTGGTGTTTACACTTTTGCAATAAGAAAAGTTGGCCAATCTTGATTAAACTTGGCCATAGCAAGTATAGTCATAATTTCTCGGATAACTTTAATTATGGGTCTGATCGTACGTGGAAGTCCGTAGTTATGTGCCCTTAAACATACGCTCATTTACACTCTAGCACCTACAAATATTGATCAACTATGGCAAAAGTTGGTGATCTCTGATAAGTTTGATTTCCGGTCTGATTGGACCAGATATTCATTAGTTGTGTGCTCCTGAATTTGAAAAAATTGTCGTTTTTGACTGTTTTTGTTTTCGACTTTGTTTACACTCTAGAATCTACAATTATGGACTAATCAAGACAAAACTTGGACATAATTTTGTTGACCATAAAATCTCGGATGAGGTTTTCAGTTTGACCGGACTATAAAGCCATGGGTTATCTGCCCATGAATCTGACAAAATTGCAGTTTTCGACTGTTTTCGACTTGGTTTACACTCTAGTGTCCTTGATTATTGAATTTATCAAGATGAAAGTTGGACACAATGGTGGTGACAATAAGATCTCGGATGAGTTTGATTTTCGTTATGACCAGACAAGAAAGTTATGACTTATGTGCCCTTGAATGTTACAAAACTGACGTTTCGACTTTGTTTTTACACAAACCACAAATGATGACCAATCAAGACAAAACTTAGTGGACATGAGGTTTTGCATGACTAAATTTCTTAGCGTAATCCGTCTAGAACTTGTTATCTGTCCTTGAATTTGACAAAATTGTACTTTTCGACATTGTTTTCACTTTTTTAACCATAAATGATAAATATTGGCAAATCAAGACGAAACTTGGACGAACGGTTGGTGCCCATATAATTTTGGATGAATTTGAATTTCATCATAATCAGAGAAGGACTTGCGAAGCATCATCTTGGTTCAGATGAGCGATTTAGGACCATCATGGTCCCCTTGTTGCTGTTGTTGTCGTTGTTGTTTCTTCTTCGCCTGACATTTGATAGCCTTTGCTCATACCGGTGAAATTGCTTAAAGGGGATCATGCTGGGTTGTCGGTCATACTAACCGGTAAAAAGTGTACTACTCTGGAAGGCATAGAATTCACAACGGTAAGAGCAAGTGATTCCCGGTCGGAAACCTTAATCAATTTTTCTTTCCACACAAACATGCAACGGTAATAGTTCTAATCCCCGAAAATGCTTAACGGCAGTTTCACAATAAAGTGTCCACAATTGTAACAAAATTGACAAAATTTCAAAGAGGCTACTATGGAATATCATTATTACTTTTTGAAAGTATGGTATTTGATTCACATAATCTGAGAAAATCTTCCAGTATTACTTCTCCTTTATTGAAATAATGGCTAGAGTCAATGGTTAAGTGAAGGAAATTCCAAATTCAATAAAAAATGTGTTATATGGCAAAATTTATCACAAATTATTCTACTGTGGAGAAAACATGCAGTCATAAGTTAGTAAATGTAGTGATACAAATTTTCAAACAGCAGTTTTTGGTATAATATAAGAATATTTTTGAAAAATCAAGTTTTTCTGGATTTTTCTACGAGGATTTAAACATATATAGTCTTCGACATTGCACTAAAATTGAGACTGGTACATGAATAATGTTTTGTCATATTTCAAAATTAGCCAAAGACTAAATTACCTAAAACACCATTTTTATTGACATGTTGGGTCCCAATCATCTGAACAGAGCTTTTAAATTTGCACAATTTTCGTTGTGGACACTACAGTACTCTTGAATCTATCCCTTGTAATAATTATATAGTTTTTGTGCCATGAACTATCTTTTTTGCACATACATATCTTTGCTAGTGCTAACATTTCTGTTGAAAAGTTAGCTAAACACTTGTATAAGGAATGTGCCATGAAATCTTTCAAAAAGACACAATAACACAAACAGGTAATAAAGCAAAAGGAGGCTTGTAAAATGCTTGATAAAACAGTTAGGTAGATGGAAAACTTATAGCTGTAACAAGGTATTTGATAAGAGGATGAAGTAGTTGTTGGCTGAATGTAGTGTGCCCTTTCACTTTATTAATGACAGCATTTTCAGATCCGTTGCGGACACTACAATAAAATTCAAATTAATCGATCAGACAGTTAGACTTGTTCTGTTGTTTTCTACCATCCAGGGCATATTTATTAAACAAGTTTCAAGTTTCTTTATTGTATGAGACAAAATTGTCCATAATACATGTATAAACAAAATTACATTCATCCAAATAAACTAATGTGTTCCGGTGATGATGGTATAGACGTAGAAAAAATATGATATAACGATGCTTTTCAATAAAAACCTCGTAACTGCAGTCTGTATTGAGCTACAGTTACAAGGCTTTTGCTGAAAAACGACAATAAATAATGTAATTAGTAGGTATATGAAATACCTGTGGTACAAAAGTTTGGAGAAAAGCGGGATATGATCGAGTGTTTTCTTTTCCCTTCTTTTAGATTTACTTTGTTATTTTGATTTGAACACAACTGACGATTCGAAAAGAGAAACTGATTTTTTTGTTTTTTAACGAGAGTTGGAACACAGCAACGTACACATGGTTTTGTTAAACCGTGTGTACGGTGTTCTGTTCACTCTTTCAAACTATTGTTCTAATTTAACTACTATATATGAAACTATCTATTATACAATGCATATTAACATTATCGATTCAAAATGTATAAAATGTACCAGAAATCACTGTCGCTTCGACGAAACGAAAATCGAAGCGTTTCGGAGTTTCTGGATATATAGTTATCTGTATACACATTTTTCACTATTTTAGCAATATTTCAACAAAATTGCCTCTTTTGAAGAATCGAAATAATAGAGGCAGAATATGTAAGGCCCCCCTTTGTCATTCTTTATAAAATCCAGACTGGTCAATTTTCTATGTAATAGCCGTAAAGGATATTTCTATAATTGATGTTTGGCAAAGGGTTTTTTCATATTCCTCTATTTATAAAACAACATATTCAAATATATGGTTTGGAAACCTTGAGTTACCGGAGGCGAATCTTATAGATTATCCCCCGATAACTCAATATTCCCGTTTAATAATATCAAACTATCCTTTCCCAAACAAATAAGATCTGGTTTCGACGTCACTAATAGAAACAAATTTGGAAAATATTGAGGCAGATGAAGGAAACGCTGATAGATGGCGCTTTCATTCTTTTGTCTCGATATCCTCTGTGCTATACTGTAGAGAATTTGTGTTTTATCAATATACTCAAATACATGCTGTCTGTGGTATATTTCAATTTGGATCAGTCTGAAATTGTTGTTTGGGAAGGAGTTATTTATTGGTATACATACAAATGTTAAATATACATGGTATTGTGTTATAGGCGTATTTTCTGAGTGCTAAATAGTGATAAGAATTTCTATAATATTTTCGAGGGATCAAATTTGTGTTTCTTGTAATTTTCTCTTTTCAAAACTCTTATAGACGTATATACTCAGTTTTCTGATGATTTTCGTTTCTTGGCTTGTTAACAGTTCTATTAATTTTGGGATGTTGGGTCTTAACCAGAAGTGCTTTTTTATATATTTTGACCTAAATTCCTCATACATGGGGCATTCGAATAAAAAATGGAATTCGTCTTCGAGTACGTTGCATAAATTACATTTACGCTCAGATCTAGGAGTTTTATTAGGTTTTGTCCAGCGACCTTTTTCTATTTGCAAATCGTGGCTTGAAAGTCGTAATTTTGTTAAGGCTATTCTATATTTTTTAACAGTTATGATATTAAGATATGTTTTAAACTCGAAAGAGCTGATTAAATTATAAGTGGTTGCTTTTGTTGATATGTTCAATTCTTGGTCCCAATTTTGGATGAAAATATCTTTAACCCTGTTTTTGAAAATTTTCATGAATGCGTTAATATTTTCGACACCTTGATTCATCCAAACATAACCAAAACCAGTGCTTTCTAGAAGATGTTTTACTTTTGAGGCCCAATTGTCAGTATTTTCGTTATCATTCATATCGTGTAGCATTTGAAGGTATACGAGTTTTGCGTATTTTCTCTCGTTTAATCGGGTTAATTTTAACCAGTATTTGATAATGCATGCCTTGCGTTTTACTTTTAAAGGTACTCTCCCAAGTTCTCCATAAATGAAATTATTTGGCGTCTGCATTTTGACACATAAAAGCTTTTTACAAAAGCGTGTATGAATTCTTTCTAATTTTTCACAGTCTTGGAAACCGTGTACTTCTGCACCGTAATTCAAGATAGGAAGAATTAATTTATCAAATAGATCTAATATATGACTAATTGACAATCCTTTAAAAACTGTTAAGTATTGTTTTAACGCAAAAATTGCTTTTAAAGCTTGACCTTCCATAGACTCGAAAGTGTGATAAAATGATCCACTAGAGGAAAATGTAATACCTAAGTAAGTGAATTTGTTTACTATTTCTAGTTCTTTTTCGTTATATTTGAAAGATAAATTTCTTCGCAGTTTTCCACCTTTACGAAAGATCATTACTTTTGTTTTATCAACATTAACTGTTAATTTCCATTTGTCACAGTAACTTTTTAATAGATCTAAACCGTTTTGGAGTTCGCTTTCGCTTTCCGAAAAGAGTACGAATAAAAGAAGGAATATTTGTAACATGTCTAATTCAATACCTTTAAATTCGTTTAATGATAAGTATTGTTCAAGGTCATTCACGTACATTGCAAATACGAAAGGTGACAAACAGTCTCCTTGTGGCGCCCCAAGAAAACACTTGAAGCTGTTGCTTAAACTATTGTTAGACTTTACCCTTGACTTAATATTTAGATAAAGGGATTTTATGACCGATAGAATTTTTCCTGTAACACCGTATTGAATAAGTTTGTAAAATATATGCTCTTTCACAAGTAAATCGAATGCTTTTGTAAAGTCGATAAAACAGACGTAAAGTTTTTTATTTTCATTTAAAAATTTATTTATTAAACCATGTACGACAAAAATGTTATCTATAGTGCTCATATTTTTTCGAAATCCTGCTTGTGCTTCTACGTAAACTTCATAATCTTCTGCCCATTTCGTTAATCTATTGTTAAGAATTCGCGTAAATAATTTTCCAAATGTGCTTAGTAAGGTAATTCCTCTATAATTTCCCGGCATAGTTGCGTCCCCTTTCTTAAATAGTGGCACTATATAACCTTCTGTCCATTGAGAAGGAAAACAACCCATGTCTAAAATTTTGTTAAAAATCGCCTTTAGATAGGGTGTGAGGTTATCAAAACCATATTTAAAAAATTCATTTATGACCATATCGGGACCTCCACTGCGATTGTTTTTTAATTCTTTACAAGCTTTGTGTATTTCTGAGGAAGTAATTTCAGTATTAAGTTCATTAAACATTATTTGTATTTCAGAATCAATAATTCGTGAATTGAATAAAAGTACATCTTCATCTGGCTGGTAAAAAGTTGAATCTGGGTTGTTGATTGCCTTGAAATATTGCTCAAAAGACGAGATATTAACTTTATTTTTTGGTTCTTTTTTCTTATGTGTATACGCCGATTTAAGTAAATCCCAGTATTCTCTAGCATTTTTTGTCCGTAAAGATTCTAATTTTCTAGTTTGATTACTGTTATAATCCGTCTTTTTATCCTTTACAATTTTTTTGTGTTCTTTACGGGCCGAAACCATCGATTGTCTATTCTCTGATGAATTAATACGATTAAACTTTTTTAATTCTGCATTAAATTTCGATCGTGAATTTCGACAATCGTCATCAAACCACGGTTGTTTAATTTTTTGAAAATCTTTTTTGTTTTTGTTTGAACTAAATTTCGTTTTGGTTTTCTTTTTACAAATTGGATCGCACATATTTTCAATAAATGAGTAAAAATCATTTAGATTTGCATCAAGAGCTGATTGAGTAGATATTTCTCCTATTCCTTGAGTGATTTGTGACAATTTACGAATGTTTATATCTGATCTAAGTTCATCGATAAATCGTTGTTCAATACTGTTATCCCAAACATATTTAAAATTCGGGCAATTTTCTTGTGAGCTATTTTCATCGTGGGGTTGATTGATATTTTGGCAAGTGCCCAATTCAATCGAAAAATTAACGGCGCAATGATCCGTAAAAATATTTGGCTGTGCCACTTTGAACTGTGTAAACACTGTAAATAATTGTGGGTCACATAATACATAATCCACGACGCTACTACCTCTATGCGTTATACATGTAAATTGGCCTAAATTTTTATCTTCACAAATTCTACCATTTGCTATTCTTAAACCTGTAGCTTTACAAAAATTCAAAAGCATTTTCCCATTTTCATTCACAAAACCATCCATAGTACTTCGTTCTAATTATTTATCATAAATATAGTCATCTGGCATCATGTTAAGTACATTCAAAAATTCATTTTCCACATAATCTTTCTTGTTCCCGACTCTGCTATTCAAGTCACCACATATCATTATTTGACAATTTTCATATAAAGGTTTCAAAGTTAATATGTCATCTAAAATGCAGTCATATGTATTCAAATCATTTTCATTTTCTCTACTGCTCCCCGTTGGAGTGATATAAGTGAGACAAAGTAATACATCATAATCTTTTTTCAATAATGTTTTGTCAATTTTAATCCAGATAATATTATCGGAGCTTGTTTTGACCAAAGTAATTTTCTGTGCTAGATGATCTGCTACATATATGATAATGCCGCCACTTTCTCTTTTTGCGTTTTTATTTTTTGACTTACGATAAGAGCATAGTGCGCAAATTCAGGTACACTATAATCAACCTCGTCGTTAAGCCATGTTTCTGTTAACATAATAATACTATTTTGTTTAAACAAACTATCAAATTCATTATAATCAAACTTATCATAACTTTTTCCCTTTAATCCCTGTATATTTAGTAAGCAAAATCTTAATTCGCTTTTCTCCGCGAAATCCTATTTTTGTTTTGCATTTGTCGTCTGCTGCGGTTCTGTGCCGCCACTAGTTTGACCAGGAAGCATCCCGGTCTGCATCGACGTCTCCGCTTGGGAGGGTTGAGCAGACGATCGGTTTGCTCCGGGGTTCCCTGCTGTTGGGTCCCCGTCCTGCGGAGCCCGTCGCTCGTGTTGAGGACGACCTGCGCCGGACTGACTGTCATGTTTTCTTGTGTTATACGGTCTCTCGTTCGTCTCAAACTCAGCCCCCACGTGCAGAGGTTGATTTTGCGACGAATGAGATCCGGGTTTTGTTTTATGTTTGTCGGGCTGTTTTGTTCTATTTTTAGAAGTTTTGGACTTTTCTGTTTTATTTTTAGCACTATCCGGTTTTTTGTTTCTATTTTTATCACACTGGGTTTTTTCCACTTCATGATTTACTGAATCATGCGGCTTTTCACTGACACTTTGTTGTTTTGGTCTTTCAAATTCGACGGGTTCAAATATGTTCGGGTAGTTTCTGTTGGGATGGGGGCTGTATTTTGTTTGATCAGAATCAGTTTTATGGGTCATTTGTTTGGGACTAGCGTTTTGGGAACGATCTTGGATCAGGGGCTCATCGACGTGCGTTTCCTCCGAATATGCTCTCGATCGTGGCTCGTGGCGCGTACGTCGTACTGGCTGATCAATGTCTATTCGGCTCTGGTTCAAAATATCAAACCAGTCAGGGAATGCGTCTATCACTAGTTTACCCTGTATATATAATTTTGCAGGGTATCTCAGTTGGACTTTTTTCTTTTCCTGTCGTGCTTCTTTTGCCTCATTACTTTTATACAGTTCTTTTCTGGCTTTGGATATTTCTGTGGGATAGTCCCTGTCAATTCCATATTTAGTGCCTTTGAGTCTTTTAGATTCTGATAGGATAGTTTCTGTATCACAATAATCTCTGAATCTTAACAAAGTGCTCTGTATTAAAACTGATGATTGTGTTTCTGTCATAGCAAAAGGTGACAGGAGTGACACCCTAACTGTTACATACTTTATTAAACCTTGTAACAGATACCTCGCTGAGGACTTTTTATTATTTTTTTCTCGGTCCATTTTTCTTTCTTAAACCTTATACCATAGTAAAGAAAGAATAATTCCTCATGCAATTGTGCAAAATGAAGCTCCCTGTCTTCATAAGCTGATGATTATTTTGTATTTTTGAAGTTAAAAGCTGTTGCAGACACTACTAAAAAAATTAAGCATTTTTAAAAGCATACATTAATTTCATGTTTTCTGATATACCAGTACATCTATACATACCTACTTATAACTGTTTTACAATTACAACAACTGATTCAAATATAACCAGTGACTTAGTGCAACATCACAAACTTTAAAAAATATACACATATAATATGGCCAAACAGCTTGTAGCCGTTTGTAACACAAGTGCAGCTATTTGCAACACAAATGTCAAAACTATAAAGGAACTTCAAATTCAGGCAATATGGTCAAAAGAACTGTAACTAAAGATCTGTAACACAATCACCATATGCCACTTCACTTTCAGTCAGAATGACTTCAATGAAGCACATTCTTTATTTGCTCTGTCAGTATGATGGAAAGACCTGTGTACCATAGGAAGATCTGTGTACCAAGGGAAAACCTGTAAGCAGATGACCAGATCATTATGGCAGAAACACTAGCGAATTGTGTAGAGAGACTTCTGACATGGACGGATGGCATGGAGAAAAAGGATTTGAGGGTCAATGTAAGAAATACGAAAGTGATGATGTGATAGGAGTCTGGCAGCTTTTAATGAGCAGTTGCCTCAAAGGATTAGGTAAAAACAGCATACAAAGCAACAGTTGCCAAAAATGGGTGTGCAAGAAATGTAGCTGACTTAAAAGATTGACAGTGAAGCCAGGCCTCAGATGCACTAGATGCAAGGATACTGCCCCCACTTACAGTAGACCACAAAGTGAGGTCCAGGCCAGAATAGACAAGCTTGAAGTGGTGCTTTTCTTCTGATATATGATTGATCAGCAGGTGGTAGCCGAAATCACACATGTAAAGACTGCTTGGAAAAAGTTTAGAGAACTGACACCCGTGCTGATATCATATTACCTCTCAAGCAAGACTCGGGGTTGAGTATACAGGACATTTGTTTGGAGTGCTATGCTACATGCCAGCTAGACATTGGCTTTGATCAAGCAAAACCTTCAATGTTGCTCAACAACTATTGGGAGGAGTCTTTTCCATGTTTCTGATTCTGCATCTCACATCTTCATAACCAGGTTAATTCATGCATAGATTGTTGTAATAAGAGGCTATTTTACATGGTTTTATCCTTAAGTTCCTTTGGACCTTGGTTGTGCCATTGTTACATCAGATGTGAAACAGGAATGTCACTTGAGAGATGCAGTTATATAAATGCCAAAATGTGTAGTGTCCGCAACGCTTTTTGTTTCAATATATCGTTCCAAGGCATAAAAAAAAACAGGAAAAGGCATCATTACATTTCTTCCTTTTATATGTTAAGTTTGAAACATCACATAGAAAATGCATAAAAGCCAAATGTAAAAATCACATTTTTTACAACACATATTTTATTTAACCTTTAAGTTATGCTGCTATAAAAGATATTTAAAGCTTATCATTGAAATAATTGGATTAATAACTTCTCTACCATATAGCAACCATAATTAACAGATGGTGAAACACATTTTTATATTTAATATGACAATATGTAACAGCTTTTAATTCCATTTTTATTTAGCGTTGCGGACACTACAGGCTGTTGCGGACACTACACTGCAACCCTTTCTGCTTTTATTTTTTAAAGTCTGAAGCAGAAGCCACCAATATTTTGGCCATTGATAGAGTACAGCAGTCTGTTTCAATATGCAAATTGATAACTTAATGAGCTTAGGAATAGCAGATTCAGACAAGCATTTGTTTGTGTTGCGGACACTACACAAATTTTCGTAGAAACAGCTACTTGAAATGTAAAGATGTATAGAAACCACATTTGACATTAGGCTTGTATCAGATATTGTTATTTGTACATGACGGCATCTCTAGATGCTCTCCAGTGTAAATTTAGTATTGTTAGTGCTATTTATGCACTTAAAAGAAGGCATCTAACAAAAGATATCTGACAAAATGTAAAATGCATAACGGACCACGTCATTCATACAATTTGTTGTAAAATTCTTAATTTTTCGCCAAATTGCATGGGGTAAAAAGTGTGCAAAAGTTGAGGAAACCTGCTATTTGTACAATAACTAAGGTTCTTAAGGTGATGCTTTTATTTATCTAAAACAATGCTATGAAAATTGCCAATTTTTCAATGTTACAGCATAAATGTTATAGCAGAGACGGACAATGCTCCCCGAACAAGGCATTGTCACAATAAATATATGCCATGCAGAGCTAATATAAAGCTAACAAATGTTAAGCCCCCTTTTTCCATGACATATTTTTTATACGCAAATTTTAAATAGTTTACTGTCAAGGGCATCTGATTTGCTAATCAATTATGAAATTTGATCAAATTCTGACTATCAGACTAGGAGAAATTAGAGAAAAACTGTATTTAACCTTAAGTCCCCTTTTCCCATGACAAGGCCTCAAATCCTAAAACCGGGAAAAGTACATCGGCATTATGTCATAGGGAGTTCACATGGCAAGTTTCATTTGATTTTGCCCATGGGTTATGGAGAAATCGCTTCGGACGGACGGACGGACGGAATGACGGACGGAATGACGGACGGACAGACGGACGGACGGACAGACAAAGCGGCGACTATATGCTCTCCCTTCGGGGAGCATAAAAAATGACTGATATTTCCAACAAATTCGCTTTTACAAAAAATGAATATCGCCGATGACAACACATGTACTTTTTGTCACATAAATGAGGAGAATCTTTCACATCTATTTTTTGAATGTGACAGAATCAAACCAATAATTCAATTTTTAAATCAAAAACTAAACGAAATGAATCATATTAATCAACTAATGTGTATAGATGTGCTGCTTGGTTTTGAAGACAATCCCCAATTAGATATTTTATGTTTAGAATTTAAACGTTATATTTACAATAGCAAATTAAAAAAATATATTACCCACAAGAAACGGCTTTACACGACACCTTAAACTAGTCCTTGAAATTATTAAGCAAACAAAGGAAAATGAAAACAAAAAGAAAAATTGGGCAATTGTTGGGAGACTGGTACAAGATCAATAATTAGCCAATAAATATATCCATAACTATAGCATGCTTTAGATGTTTGTGTTAATTCAACTTTCTTCAAAGGGCATCTTTCCCCATCATTACTGGTGGGAATAAGATTTTCTCTTTTCCTTAATATTATGTAAAACTTTATTTTTTAATTTATCATAAAAAATCATGATTTGTTTAATACATACTTAGATTACGTATATTTTATTAATCTACAGTTGACTACATGTTGCATCTTTTCAAGCCAAATTCCAGAAAGTTCCAATGATAAAAAAATCAAAGGAAAGTATGAATGAAATGAAAGAAAACATTGAACCTCGGTTATTTTTTTCTTTGTCTCAATGACTCTCAAAACGCTGTATTTGGTTTTATGACTAAAGAAACTCCAAAAAAATAGTCTAACAAGCTATTATATAGTCAACTGTAATCAAATGCATGTATGTATGTCTACGTCTGATGAACCCTAGTGCTTTAATATATGTATATATATTTATATAAAACCGTTATATACAATGTATATATCTGAAAAATAAAGTTTAAAAAAATGACAGATTTCCGACAACAGTTTGCCCTAATGTGAAAAATCATGTATATATGCATGTCATATACCATTTTGAAGGGCAATGTGATGGCTTGTGTGTGAATTGAAGCATTTTGACTTTAAATAGTGTGTAAATAGCCCAGAACATCTATTCTAACAAAGGCAACTTTTCTGTGGACACTTTATTGTGAAATTGCCGTTAATGGTACCGACGAATCAGAACCCGTACAGATGCGGTGGAAGCGCGTTACCAGCTAGTTTGACCAACAGAAAAATCGTTTGTCAACAAGTTCAGAGCCAACGTACATAATCATAGCCAATCTACATAATCAGATCCATCGTACATAATCAGAGCCGGACCTTTTTTCAGTATTTTTCTATGATTTTATCTGGTGACATTTTGAGGGACATTGAACTTGTTCAATTATCACATAGCCATACTTCAAACAGCAACACCTAGTCAAACAGGTTCAAAACATACACTTTTACAGAAAGATATTACCCGACTCCTTTAGCTTTCTGTACTGTTGATCTTGGAATGAAAGTGATTCAGAAAAAAATATGGTGATGCTCAATATCCCGTGTGTTTTTCAAGGGGAAAATATAGTAGGTATCGAATAGCATTGCATTTTGGTGGTTAGAGTCAGTCAAAGAAGAAAGAAAAGCAAAGAGACCAGCACCTACCTTTCGTTGTTTACCAAAATCCGCAAATAGCTTTGGAGCTGCGCGTGGACCGGGAGTCTAGTATAAAGCTTAAAGTGCGGAACCAGTGGCTCTGAATATATCGATTACCCACCGTGTTTATACCCTTACCTCATTTCAGTTTAAAATTCAACAACCAATCTGACCCTTTCCCCCCAAAATGACGATTTTAAAAGAAGCACAATACATTATTTGTACAAAAACATGTAAGTTTTCAACCAAATGGATTGAAAATGGACGAACATATTACATTCAAACTTGGCCAAAGTTTCGTTTTTGGTTCAGTATAGGTTATATTGTTTGTTTCATATCGCAAATTTTGTTTCGTGTAGAATTGTTTGCTATGTGACCCGCCACACTAAAAGGGACCTTATAAGATGTGTGAAAAATATCGATCATAGTCTGTCTGCGTAGAGCGCGCAGCCAGACTAGGGCCGACACTTTTCACTTTTATGTAATTTTCTAAATCTGGAATGTTTTCCTTTATATCACTATATGTTCATTTTTCGCATAATGGATCTGGTTGACATGTGCTGGGTCGGACAAGTTTGTCAAAATTTGGATTTTAGGAGTTATGATAAGGTCCCTTTTAGCGTGACGGGTCACATTTATTAAAGGAGATCGTCCTAGGCTGTCGAAAATACAAATGGCACAAAAACTACAAACCAGAAATGACGTATGAATTTACCAACCTGAAGGGGTAGATCATTTATGTCCAGCGACAGCAGGCATCGAGCCCTATAATGTATATAAATCCGAGTCAATGAATAAAGTTTGTCCCATTTTTATTGTCTTTGTTTTTGTTTTTTTTAAGGGGGAATAACACTTAACATCTTGCAAATTTTCCGAGAACTTCGTACAAAAAAATAAATATATATTATTAAAATATGGTCTCTAAATTGCATATATGCCAAATCTTAGCTTTCTACCTTGTGTATTGGCTTAGATGTCGACGGATTTAAAACCCCATGATTTTTTGTCCCGGGGATAATATTTACAATAATGGAACATATGGGGTTTTAAATCCGTCGACATCCTAGCCACTACACAAGATAGAAGGCTAAGATTTGGCATAGATGCAATTTAAAGGCCATATTTTCATAATACATATTTATTTTTTACGAAGTTCTCGGAAAATTTGCATGATGTTAAGTGTTATCCCTCCTTTAACCGTTACATGTGCCTAACCTTTAAACAGCAATTACGTCAGAGGTACGTCATCTGTGCCCAGCGAGATTCAACACACCGTACAACCAGCCGCGTCAATAAGAGAATGCAGATTCGGCATCTGATGTCAGGTGCACGCATGTCAAATTAATTTACTTTTATAAATAAACGAAATGGTCTAAGTTATTCTATAGGCGGTCAATCGGGAGTGACAGATGTTTACATTTTGAAGCCGTATTTCCAAACAATCGCTGACTCTCGTCAGCCGGTTGTACGGTGTGTTCAATGGAAAGTGTGTCGTTGACATTGACCTTGTTTCGTTTTGAAGTAAAAATAGAATCTGTAAACACGATTGTGAAGGAATGATCTAGGATATAGCAAAGGAAAGATGGTTATTCGCCGTGATTAAGTTTTTTATGCATTGAAAATAGTTTTTCCATGTATAAATACTCGTACCAGAATAGTTCGGAAGCATAAACAAGAGCTGTCCGAAGATAGCGCGCTCGACTTTCTAAGTTGCTTAGTATAAAGGGGGCATACACTCCAAATATATATATATGGAGACAGGGTCATGGGCCCTGGTAGTAAGGTAGAGGGTGTGATGGTGAATAAGTATTCCAAGTTTGGGTTGAATCCCTTTGAAAGTATGGAAGTTATTGATGTTTGAAAAAACTTCAACCTTTGTTGCAATGCCGACGCCAACGCCAACGCCGACGCCAACGCCGACGCCCGGGTGACAGTATAAGCTCTCATTTTCTTCGAAAAGTCGAGCTAAAAATCTAGCATGAGCCCCTTTAATGTTAAGAAAATACTATCTATGCACTACAAAAGAGCATTAATCAAAGTGGTAGGCTGATATTAGGCCCATATGATTCTACTGATTGTCTTTTGCTTTTGTGCATTGAAGTTGAAAATTTCTAATAAATAAACGATGAACATACAATGGGTTTTATCTTTCAAACAAAGCACGCATAAAACAATGAAACATATTTGAAGCTCTCCTGAGCACGAATTCCTCAATGCAATCTATTGTCGAATCATAGCCGACGTCTACACCAATGGGAACCTCCATCGCTCTCAGTCCTAAAATGGCGATGTGAACGCTTATAAAGGACAGAGAAGTCCGGAGGTACAATTGTAATCGATTCGGTTTGACCATGTAGATGCTGGCTGACGTCTTCGAATCTTCAAGCTACCGCGGTCACTAAGCATCCGTCCGGACTTTCCAACGGAAAAAGAAATTATTCATACAACGCTTCAAAGGCGGACGCCCTGACCATTAAGCTACGAGAGTGGTATATCTTGATCATGATAGTCAGTGCAGCCTACAACAAATGGACAATTAAATAAAACAAAAACGAATATATCAATGACAAATCGTGAAAAAAGTAGAAATAAATTACGCATTAGACGAGTAAATTTTTTACGATGATCTGAATGAAATGTCCTTAACTACGTGTCATTGCATTTCACAAATTCCACATTAAGTTTTTACTTTATTTACTCTCTAGTGTTAAAGGCATTATTGTGACTCAAATCGCTGATCATTTATTACTAAACGATTTCTTCTTATTATCACCTGTTCTTCTTCCACATATCTTCGTGACTTCTACAAGGTTTCGTTATAACAACCGTTAGCCCTAAATACACGAAGAAGTAAAAATCGACACACATTTTCATTAGCTTTCAATAGCAAGTTGACTAAGAAATTGACGTCATGATATAGTAAAAATGAGTGATTGTCTGACGACAGAGCCGAAATCGATAAAGCAAGAACGATTAACTCTGTGTGGAGAATACTGATGACTAGGATGACACATGCTTCAATATGGTCAGGTTGGCAAATCAAGGCCACCATGGTCCTCTTGATGCTGTTGTTTTTTTAGCAATTTTTTGGTTCGTTCTGTTTTATCGCTTGTCTGTTTTAGATGAATTAACTATTAAAACTCTTAACTATTGAAAAGGTACATACTGAAAGAGATGTAAACTATTATAGATTTTCTAAAGATGAAACTGCATATGAAGCACATTTACTGTGTAATTTTAAATGTGATTTCAATAATTGTGAATTTCGAAAGGGAATACTGTCATACGGTTTCTGCGCATTACGAAGTGACCCCTGTCGTTGGTTTAGTCGGCTTGTCGTGTCTTACACAACATGTAGAATACAACAGGGCAGTGAGGTTACATAATACATCCGGTATTTGTGAGAAGTTGGACGTGGATTGGAACTCTAGTCCGACCTATGAGAGCGGATTTATATACATGAAGATGCTGGCATACCACAATCTCTTTACTGGGGTAAGAATTTACCACGTGGTATTTAGGCTTTACGTAGTACAATTTTAATGAAAATGGACATGGAAAAAATATTCGTGTCTTGGAATTGCTTTTGAATTGTACGAAGAAATACAGTACATAAACTTAAACTAAAAGTGCTGCCAGACAGCTTTTATTTGTCATATACAGGCCTGCATACAGATTTTGGAGAAATATTTCATTTAAGTTTTTTTAGAGTACATGTATACCGTTTAGAAATAATGTAGAAAAAAGGCAATTACTCTCCTTTGTCTACTTTTCACTACGTGAAGTTGGATATCTCGATATATAAAATAAAAGAAAACGTCAAATATCAAACATATCATGTGCCAAAACTTCAGATATCAAAATGCTATTTACTGTCCCAAGGATTTCAAGATGACGCCTTAAAGTAATTTTGTCTCTTTCAACATTTATGACGAGTTTTTGTCTTACCGATCTCTTACAACACGTTTGAGACAAAAAATGCGCATCATCCGCCATCGACGGGCAAAAGAAACGCTCCAATGAAATTGTTGATTTTTTCCTAATGTCTATTAAATTTTCAGTGAAATGTATATTGTGTATAATTTTTTGATCAACATTTACGTCAAATAAAAATCATACACCAAGATGTCCATTTTTGGTGACTAATCATACGGTCTTTTTTACGTGTATCTCGTGTATGTTTACTGTGTGATGAAAATGGTATCATTTAACACAAAATATACTGAGAGGCAAAAATAAGTATACACCCTGGTTCTCCCGTGTTTTCTGAGAAAACGATTAATAGATTATGAACGATTTTTAAACCTCACCGAATGTGGTCGTTCATTGATATAACCTTGTCCGCATATCGGTCTATCTGTCCTTTACCGTTGCAAATGTGTTTCATATCAAACAGCGTCATCGAAAAAGGGGATTAAATCAATAAATTAATGCAAGCATTCACGTTGACACAACCCTTACATTTATGGACGAATTTGGATAAAATTTTCACAGAAAGTACCTTGTCACTTAGGAACATGCGTACATTGTAATTGCTTTTCCATATTACGATGCGTCACGGCAAAAGGGGGCTTGATACAAACAAGTTATCTGACATAACTTCTTCTAAATTTATTGTCAGACTGTGACAGAATGTTCCTAGCTACCTGACTAAGTGTATAGAGTGTCACGTTTATGTCGCATCATGCTGTGTCATAGAAAAATGGGTCTTATTGCAAAAAAGAGACATATTGATCAAATTCAACCAGCCAGTGAGAATTGTGTTTTAATGTTAGAGAAAATTTAACGTTGTGATTTGTTGTGATAAAGAATGAAGAAATTAAAAACGGATTAACAGCAATATTTGATGATCCACTAAGTCGCACGTGCAAAGTTTGCAAAATCGGCATGTGGCAACAGTATGGGTAGGCAAGCAATTTAAGCTGAAATTTATTAAAACTGTATTATTTGTTTATGGGTAGTAATGAAATGTACAAAATTTTAAGTCAATATGATGTAAAATAAGCGAGATATTGACAAACAAAAAGTGTATACTTTCATTTGCCTCTCAGTATATTTGATAGCTGATAGACGATCACGATTTTAAAGATATTATTATGAAACATCTGAACATAAAGATACTAAGGCTAAATCCTGAAAACGGAGCTGATTTGGCCATTTTCTAATGCGAGGAACACAAAAAAGCCATGCGATTTAACGTATTGTGTTTGATGATTCGGCGTCTTGCTCGACGTGTTAAAATTTCTCGAACGTTTACCGAATGGTCACGTTCAACTAGAAATCGTTAATCGTCTGTAAAGCAAAACAATTTCTCACGGCAACGTCAACGATTCAGATTTGTGACGTTGGGATCGAGGTTGCGTCGACTACTCGGTAAATGTGGTGGCCATTAAAGTCGTTTTATGGTAACTATTGTAATTACAAGTAATGTGAGAAACATATACAGAATTCCCAAAACAGAGCTCATGTCGCCAGACGATTGATGTCTAGAATTTGACGTTAAGGCGTATCGGCGGAGGAGTTAAACATTTGCCAGGTATACCTCATGTAATGCCTGTTATGCAAGATAATATCTCTCGTTAACGTCATAAACGTTTCATGTTTATAATTTTAGGATCGACGTTATTATTCACCAACTATAGTCGCCAAATATGACGTTTTACGGTAATCGCTGTTGTTTGACACACGCGCTACTGATTTTTAACTGGAAATTCTGCGACCGGTCTGTTTAAACGTGTCTTTCTTTCTAAACTGTAATAACTTGATAATGCCTTTACCTTCATTTTTTTAAGAATAGATAGTCGAATTTACAAATTGAAAGTTTTAGTAAATTTTAAATCATATATATATACTGACTACTCGAACATCAAATAGGAATGAAGCGTTTCTTTTGCCCGACAGTATGCTTTGATGAAACTGGTCAAACGACCCTAAATGTATTTTATACATGAACAACTGTACCATAACTTTTATTCTAACAGAAGTTCGTCATATACGAGAACCTACCTGCAGACTTCGACGTTGGCAATAGATTTGACGTTGCTTTTATAATGACTGACGCTTTTCCTCCGAAACAGTAAGTAATACTTTTTTGCAGATGACCAGAAGCATTAACTCCAAGTCAATCGGGACTAATATGGGCCATAATCAACATGCGCATACGTACAGCATGTTGTTCTGTAGTTTGTTCATAAATCGTGGAAACTCTCAGAGAGCAGCGTCGATGATGTTCATGAATACTGTACTTAGGCACACACTGATTTGAAATCGTTATTGTCTTGAAGACCACCAGGAACTTTTTTGTACAATTTCAGACACATTAATTTTAAAGAAAATATTTTCGGAGCCTTTGGTGAAGAGTATTCCCATTTCAGAAAATTGAAATGAGTCAATGCCATGAAGGAAATGTTATAATCTAACTGATTGGTTCTAATATTTTGAAACAAGAGCTGTCCGAAGACAGCGCGCTCGACTTTCTAAGTTGCTTATTATAAAGGGGGCATAACTCCAAGTATAGTGAAGCCTGGGTCATGGGCCCTGGTAGTAAGGTAGCAGGTGTGATGGTGAATAAGTATTCCAAGTTTTGGTTGATTCCCTTTGATAGTATGGAAGTTATTGATGTTTGAAAAAAACTTTAACCTTTGTTGCAACGACAACGCCGACGCCCGGGTGACAGTATAAGCTCTCATTTTCTTCGAAAAGTCGAGCTAAAAATTAAAGATCGAGAAAGCAGAATGAAAACATCGCGTATAAATCAAATATTTCTTATTTTCATTTATCCAAATGTGTAAATGTCGGAATCCAGATTGTAATCTAAGCTGATCCAGAATCGGTCTATAACAGATTCTAATTTAAACTACACTTAGAGTCACTTCTAACGCAAAACTTACCTTTTTGAGAATAACTTAAACTTTATTATTGCCTAAAATGTGTGTTTTCAGTCTGTTATTGGCATTGTATAACCAGCAGAAAGCGGGCGGATATCCAGAGAAATCGTGCATTAATCGGCAGATTCACGTGCGATATCGGACCAGTTTTGCACTCAAATATCCTCGATCGGGGATTTGTTGTGAGTGCTTCAGAAAATTGACAAGAGCCGTCACAGACGGATTATGCTCCCCGAATAAACTTGTGTTTGTCACAAAATAAAAACTATCATACATTAAGCCCCCTTTTCCCATGACAGCTTTTTTGTACACACATTATTTATAGAATATGGTCTAGAACATCCTATTTATTACATGAGCACAAAATTTCATTAAATTCTGCCCATTAGATGAAGAGAAATAAGAGAAAAACTAATTTTTACACTAAGGGCCCTTTTTCCATGACGCAGCCTTAAATTTACAAACGGAGAAAAAAGGTCCCTAGGTATTGACCCTGGGAGTTCACATGTGAAGTTTCATTGAATTTGGTCCAAGGGTTGCTGAGATATGGCTGTGGACGGACGGACGGACGGACGGACGGACACACGGACGGACGGACGGACGGACGGACAGCGTGGCGACTATATGCTCCCCCGAAATTTTTTCGGGGAGCATAAAAATAAAGCCGAAATTTTGTCATTTCCCTTTTCCGCGATGTAAATTCTTGTAAGACCCCATTTCCAGTTTACATCCCAATAAATAAACTAGGTCTCCCAGTGTAACCATATCTGATGACGTAATAATTATAGTGACGTAGGTTTAATTCTTGGAATCAAAAAGTAAACAAACGGGCAGCTGACAGATTTTAAACTAAAAGTGTATTTCGTGGACATGGAAGGATAGAAATTAGAATTGAGTGGTTGTGGTCTAGGTCAAATGTGGTGGTAAGCCTATGTGTTTCTTGTTCTTCTTTTAGTTACTGCAATTTTTCCTTTACAACTTTGTTTTTATTGAAATGAACGAATGTCTGAAACGAACCAAACGGTCCAGAGATCTACCTTGGAAATTCCGACCTTTTAATTAAATTTTTTTATTACTCGCACTGAAATGAACGTTAGGATATCCGGATCATGTTTCCAAAAGAAAACTAAGTCGAATATTGTTAGGATTTCGCCAACCCAAATGAAGATTATGTCAGTAAAAATGCGATGAAACTTGACTATATAGCTACACGATGAAAATCTAACGACCCGTCTAGTGGATATCGCACTTACTCGATATATGTCGAGTCGAATGCCGGAAAACTCTGGTATCTGTCGGTGTAAATGTGGCTAAATTTTCACTAAGTTTTTTAGTTATTCGTCTTATTTTATTATATTTCTTTGCAAATTATTCATATTTTATGCAATAATAGCGTCAATTCACGTTTTTTCGGTCGTTAACATTCTCAGAGGCCCACAAAATGGGTTATCGCCTTCGACCTCCGGTGTCAGGCGATAACGCATTTTTTGGGCCTCTGAGAATGTTAACGACCTCAAAAACGTGAATTAACCCTATAATATACTATTTTTCATCCAATGTTCAACAAATTAATTCATTCATATTGGATTAATTTTCATAAAGAAATATTGAGAAGAAATGATAAAATTTGCAGTTCAAATAATATGACTGGAAAACAAAAAGTCGCAATAAAACTGTGTGAGCTGATAACGTAAATGCAAGTCATTTATGTAACAGCAGTAAAGTGTATGACATTCAGCTTACCATTTTGTGTGTCTGTGGGCCTAGATGGCATGAAGACACCCCTTCTTATTGACAATTCATAATTTATGACGTTTTGCAGGACGCTCGTCCTTCATTCATCCCTAAGTGCATGTTCAAGTTGTTGAACATTTCTTGGAGCAAAAAGGCGAACAAATAATTAATCCCTGGTAACATTTGATGATTTCGTGCAATGCTGACACGTGCAAAACATTATTAGTCCCCCACCGGTTACCGGTTGGGGGACTATAGGTTTGCTCGATTCCGTCTGTCTGTCCGTCCGTCCGTCTGTCCGTCTGTCCGTCACACTTTTGTCCGGGCTATATCTTCTAAACCATATGTGCTAACAACTTCAAACTTGGTACACTTATAGATCTCATTGAGGAGAAGTGTCATTTTCAAGAACCGTTACTCTGCCACGCCCACTTTTTGAGTTATTGCCCTTTGTTGTTTTTACCCTTGCATTCTTGTCCGGAACGTATCTCCTAAACTATGTGTGCTAGCAACTTCAAACTTTGTACACTTATAGATCTCATTGAGGAGAAGTGTCATGTTCAAGAACCATAACTCTGCCACGCCCACTTTTTGAGTTATTGCCCTTTGTTGTTTTTACCCTCACATTCTTGTCCGGAACGTATCTCCTAAACTATGTGTGCTAGCAACTTCAAACTTTGTACACTTATAGATCTCATTGAGGAGAAGTGTCATGTTTAAGAACCATAACTCTGCCACGCCCACTTTTTGAGTTATTGCCCTTTGTTGTTTTTAGCCTTACATTCTTGTCTGGATCATATCTCCTAAACTATAAGTGCTAGCAACTTCAAACTTTGTACACTTATAGATATCATTTAGGAGAAGTGTCATGTTCAAGAACCGTTACTCTGCCACGCCCTTTTTTGAGTTATTGCCCTTTGTTGTTTTTAGTCTTACATTCTTGTCCGGAACGTATCTCCTAAACTATGTGTGCTAGCAACTTCAAACTTTGTACACTTATAGATCTCATTGAGGAGAAGTGTCATGTTTAAGAACCATAACTCTGCCACGCCCACTTTTTGAGTTATTGCCCTTTGTTGTTTTTAGCCTTACATTCTTGTCCGGATCATATCTCCTAAACTATAAGTGCTAGCAACTTCAAACTTGGTACACTTATAGATCTTATTGAGGAGGACAAGTGTCATGTTCAAGAACTGTTATTCTGCCATGCCCACTTTTTGAGTTATTGCCTTGCATTTTTGTCCGGAACGTATCTCCTAAACTATGTGTGCTAGTAACTTCAAACTTTGTACACTTATAGATCTCATTGAGGAAAAGTGTGATGTTCAAGAACCATAACTCTGCCATGCCCACTTTTTGAGTTATTGCTCTTTGTTGTTTTTACCCTCACATTCTTGTCCGGAACGTATCTCCTAAACTATGTGTGCTAGCAACTTCAAACTTTGTACACTTATAGATCTCATTGAGGAAAAGTGTCATGTTTAAGAACCATAACTCTGCCACGCCCACTTTTTGAGTTATTGCCCTTTGTTGTTTTTAGCCTTACATTCTTGTCCGGATCATATCTCCTAAACTATAAGTGCTAGCAACTTCAAACTTGGTACACTTATAGATCTTATTAAGAACAAGTGTCATGTTCAAGAACTGTTATTCTGCCACACCCACTTTTTGAGTTATTGCCCTTTGTTGTTTTTACCCTTGCATTTTTGTCCGGAACATATCTCCTAAACTATAAGTGGTAGCAACTTCAAACTTTGTACACTGATAGATCTTATCAAGGACAAGTGTCATGTACAAGAACTATTACTCTGCCATGTCCATTTTTTGAGTTATTGCCCTTTGTTGTTTTTAGTCTTACATTATTGTCCGGATCATATCTCCTAAACTAAAAGTGCTAGCAACTTCAAACTTTGTACACTTATACAGGGTGTTTCATAATATCTGTTACCATTTCGCAACGTCATTGTGTTTGAATGAAGGAATGCACAATTATATGAACTATTTAAAGTGAAAGTAGGCATAATAAAGTTTTATTTGACATATAACAATTGTATCATTGCATTAATACTTATAATAATTCAAGCCTTACATTTATAATACAATTTTACAAAATGTGTTCCAGATGACGTCCTCTCTGTTCCAAAACGACGTCAACGCGTTTTTTAAAGTTAGAAATCACACTCTTGCATGTGTCCAATGAAATATTTTGTATTTCTTTCTGTATTGCTTTCTTTAATTCCTCTAGTGTTGATGGAGGAGGATTATACACTCGATCTTTCAGATATCCCCATAGAAAAAAGTCAAGCGGACTCAAATCTGGAGATCGTGGAGGCCACTCATTATCTGTCCTGAATGAGATGTATTGTTTCCCGAAAGTTTCATCAAGCCACGCCAGAACTTCTCTTGAAGTATGGGGCGTAGCACCGTCTTGTTGGAACCATAAGGTATTGAAGTCGGCACCTCTTCGCCTTAGGGCTGGGACAAATTTCTTCTTTAGAATATTCAGATAACGTGCACTATTTATTGTCTCAGTCTCACAATTCTCATCCTCGAAAAAGAACGGGCCAATTATTCCGGATGAACTAAATGCTGCCCATACTGTTAACTTATCAGAATGTAACGATCTTTCCAAGCAAAAGTCTGGTTTTTTCTGTGCCCCAGAAACGGCAGTTGCGTTTGTTAACCTGTGCATTTAAATAAAAATGCGCTTCGTCGGAAAACCAAGTGTGATCTGCAATATCTGGTCGAGTTCTCATCCATTCGGCAAATGCAAGTCGGCTGCTAATGTCTGAATCTTTTAAGTGTTGTTTTATTGATATGGTGTATGGTGTTAACTTTAAATCGTACCTTAGCATCCGGTAAACACTTGTAGCGCTAGCTTTATTAGAAATATTTCCCAAAACTTTCCTGACCGACTTCTGTGGTGTTTCTTCAATTACAATACGGACCTGTTCAATACTCTCTGAAGATCTTACTGCTTTTGGTCGACCAGTGTTTACAAGCCGTTTGTCACATACTGACCCCGTCTGCTCAAAGCGTTTAACTATTCGGTGTACTTGCATTTTGTTGAGTTTTTCGTCGCCAGGATAGCGTTTTTTCATACATCTGATGACTGTTATTGGTGAATAAGTTTCATAATACAGTTTAACTACTTCCTTGCACTTGTTTATTGGCAGCGCCATTTTGAAAAACTGACCAAATTTATTGACGTCATAAATGACGTCATGACGTCAACGTTTTCCCGTATTTTTTGCGTCACGTAAAATGGTATTTTGTTAGCTTTACAAACATATATAACATGTCTTTTTCGTATGAAAAACTTTTGATTTATATTCATTTGTAATGGTAACAGATATTATGAAACACCCTGTAGATCTCATTGAGGACAAGTGTCATGTACAAGAACTGTTACTCTGCCACACCCACTTTTTGAGTTATTGCCCTTTGTTATTTTTACCTTTACATTTTTGTTCGGAACATATCTTCTAAATCATAAGTGCTAGCAACTTCAAACTTGCTACACTTATAGATATCATTGAGGACAAGTGTCATGTACAAGAATTGTCACTCTGCCATGTCCATTTTTTGAGTTATTGCCCTTTGTTGTTTCTATCCTTACATTTTTGTCCCGAACTTATCTCGTAAACCATAAGCCCTAGCAACTTCAAACTTTGTACACTGGTAGATCTCATTGAGAAGAAGTGTAATGCACAAGAACTGTTACTCTACCACATCCACTTTTTTAGTTATTGTCCGTTGTTGTTTTTTATCCTTACATTTTTGTCCGGACCATATCTCCTGAGCCATCAGTGCTAGCAACTTCAAACTTGGTACACTTATAGATCTCATTGAGGACAAGTGGCATGTACAAGAATCATTCTTCTCCGCCCACTTTTGGAGTTATTGCCCTTGGTTATTTTTACCCTTATATTTTTGTTTGGGACATTTTGTCCAAAACCTAATGTGCTAGCAACTTCAAATTTTGTATACAGTTATAGATCTAGTAAGTAGGAGATATATTATAAGAAAGGATTTTTTGTTATCCGGTGGGGGACTCCTGTATTGCATCGCAATCCGACATGCACTTGTTTCTTAAGGTTTACGAACTGAGAATGAAAACACCACTTTCTAGCCATACGAAATGAATCAAATTACATACACTTGTAAATACACTTCACATAAGTTGATTCACCGTGCCGGATTTCAAGATTACGCTTCAAGAAGAAAATAATTTACAAATATTATTTTACTCTATATTCAAATGCAAGGGAGGTAATTTTGAACATTTTTGTCAAATATTTCCATAAGTATGCATTGATTCAAAATTCTAAACCGTACAAAATGCTTATGTTTGTATTTGGAATGGAAATACAACACAGTTTAAGAATTACTGGCTCTTTTCAAATTTTGCCTCTGGCTCTGCATTTCATTCTCAGTTCGTAAACCTTAAACAAAATATGCGCATCTGAATTCTAATATTGCTTCGTACGTAGCAACATGTTACAATCAAATCTTATGAAGCAGGGGTTCGAGACATGAGCATAATCTGGTGACGCTGCTTTGATGCTATTAAATTGTGCAATCACATGGAGTTTTGTGACTTTTCATATTTAGTCTTGGTAAAAATCTAATTGATTTTGTCTGTATTTGGATCAACCGATTTTGGTAAAATTTACAGATAACATGTACACGTTATTAATTAACATTTCATAATCATGGTGGAAAATGTATGTGTTGCGTTAGAAGTGTAGTTCAAAGTTCATTTCTAATCTAGTCTATGCCGATATGGAACCTGCATACAAAGTTTCTAATACAGAGATGCCGATCCGAAATCTGTCCTAGAAAAAGTATGTTAATCAAAGCTATCGTATATTTTAGTCCATATCCTTATTAATGCACGACAATGTCTAGAAAAGGAAGCCTCATCTTTCAAGATAAGTTTGCATGAGATTGCAGTCTTGCGGCGATTGATGTATTTTGCATCCGAGTGTCGCTATGGAAAATAAAAAAATATTTAAAAACCAAGAGGCACAAGAGGGATTGTATAAAGGAATAACATCATGATTTTTGTAAGCCTCACACTACCAAATCTCGAAAAGGGTCACTCAAGGAACATTTCTGCCAAGTTTGATCTGAATTGGCCCATTGGTTTATTTTTAAAGAATTATTTCATTGTCAAATTCTGATAAGCCCTGTCCTGCCACACCCACATTTATAGACCATTCAAAATTTCATAAACACTGTAACCCACCAAAGGAACAATTTCTGCCAAGTTTGCACTAAATTGACCCAATGGTTGTTTTTAGTTCACCTGAGCAACATGCTGAAGGTGAGCATTTGTGATCACCCTGTGTACGGCGTGCGCCGTGCGTTGTACGTCGGAATCGTCAACAATTTCTTTAAACATCTTCTCCTCCTTAACCACTCGGCCAATCATAACCATATTTGGCAGGCATGTTTCCTGGGTGACCCTTTTCAAAACTTGTTTTCAAATATTTGATTCACCAAAAAATGTGGGAGTGGCAGGGTGGGGCTTATCAGACATAGGGAAATTGTTAAATAATTCTTCAAAAATCTTCTTCTCCTTAACCATTGTGTCAATTTTTACCAAAATTGGCAGAAATGTTCATTTGGTGACCTTTTTTAAAACTAGTTTTCAAATTATTGATTCGTCAAGAAATGTGGGCGTGGCAGGGCGGGGCTTATCAGACTTAGAAAAATTGTTAAATGATTCTACAAAAATCTTCTTCTCATTAACCGTTGAGTGAATTTTTACCAGACTTGGCAGAAATGTTCCTTTGGTGACCTTTTTCAAAACATGTATTCAATTTTTTGATTCGTCAAAATCATACTATCAGAAATCGTTAAATAATTCTTCAAAAATCAAATGTGCATCCAATTTGTACCAATCTTGGCTGGAATGTTTCTTGAGTTACTGTCTTCAATGCGTGTTGATGAATTTTTGATTCGTCAAAAAATGAGGTCATGGCAGGGCGGGGCATATCAGACTTAGAGAAATCATTAAGTAATTCTTCAAAAATCTTCTTCTCCTTAACCAATCAGTAAATTTTTACCAAACTCCGAAGAAATGTTCCTTGGGTGACCCTTTTCATGCGTAAAAAGAAATTGGCGTGGCAGGGTGGGGCTTATCAGACTTAGAGAAATTACGAAAAAAAAAAAAGCTTTAAAAATCAACCATTGGTCAAATTTGAACCAACCTTCGACGATCTGATTCTTGAGTGACTGTTTTTAATATGTGTTCATGAATATTGATTTGTCAAAAATGTAGGCGTGGCTGGGCAAGGCTTATCAGACTTAGAGAAATTGTTAAATAATTCTTCAAAAATCGTCTGCTCATTAACCGTAGAGTCAATTTTTACCAGACTTGGCAGAAATGTTCCTTTGGTGACCTTTTTCAAAACATGTATTCAATTTTTTGATTCGTCAAAAATGAGGGCATGGAAGGGCGGGGCATATCAGATTTAGAGAAACCATTAAGTAATTCTTCAAAAATCGTCTGCTCATTAACCGTTGAGTCAATTTTTACCAGACTTGGCAGAAATGTTCCTTTGGTGACCTTTTTCAAAACATGTATTCATTTTTTTGATTCGTCAAAAAATGAGGGCATGGAAGGGCGGGGCATATCAGATTTAGAGAAACCATTAAGTAATTCTTCAAAAATCTTCTTCTCCTTAGCCAATCAGTCAATTTTTTTACCAAACTCGGTAGAAAAGTTCCGTGGGTGACCCTTTTCATTTTTTTTTCAAATTTTTGATGCGTCAATTTTTTTTGGCGTTTTTAAGCGGATCAACGCTTGTAATGTACCATCCTGATGTTTCAAAATTTAATTGTAAAAGTTTAATCTTGATTATAAAAATCAAACTGGAACAGCACATGATATTCAATATTAAAGATATATACAAATGCTACTACATGCAATATGGTTAAATACTAATGTGACTTCATAGCATTCATTGGAAATTATGAATTTTATTTACAATAATTTGATACGACATATATATTTGTTTACAAGAAAACTTATATCGCCCACAATCAAATACACGAAGAACTCAGGTGAGCGATTTCAGTGCCTTTCAGGCACTCTTGTTGAATACTTATTTTGTGATTTCACCCATTCTGATAAGCCCCGCCATGCCAAGCCAACATTAATGGACCAATCAAAATTTCACAAACAATGTAAGAAAAGGGTTACCCAAGTATCATTACGGCCAAAATTGGTCTCCATTGGCCCATTGGTTGATTTATAAAGAATGATTTTGTGATTTCTCCAATTCTGATAAGCCCCGCCAACATTTTTGAACCGGGCAAAATTTCACTGACAATTCAAGTAAAGAGTCGCCAAAGGTACATTTCTACCAAGTTTGGTCAAAATTGGCTAAATGGTTGATTTATAAAGAAATATTTTGTGATTTCTCTGATAAGCCCCGCCCTGTCACGCCCACATTTATTGACCAATTATAATTTTTTGAACAATTTAAGTTAGGGGTCATCCGAGGAACATTCCTGCAAAGTTTGGTCAAAATTGGCACACTGGTTTGAGAGAAGAAAATTTTAAAAGAATTATTTTGTGAATAATTAAGTGATTTCTTTAAGTCTGATAAGACACCCCCCCTGCTACGCCCACATTTATGAACCAATAAATATTTCACTGACAATTCAAATAAAGAGTCACCCAAGGTACATTTCTGACAAGTTTAGTCAAAATTGGCCGAATTGTTGATTTTTAAAGAATTATTTTGTGATTTCTCTAAGTCTGATAAGCCCCGCCCTGCCACGCCCACATTTATGGACCAATAAAATTCTTTGAACAATTTACGTAGAGGGTCACCCTAGAAACGTTCCTGCAAAGTTTGGTCAAAATTGTCCCACTTGTTTGAGAGGAGAAGATTTTTTAAAGAAAAAGTTAAGGGATGCGGACACACGCACGCACGACGGACACAATGCCATGACAATAGCTATCTCATGACCTATGCTGTCGCAATTACGATACATGCCATTCTACCAGTTCCTGGTTCATTATAGGTTCAATATCAGAGTGGTAGAGAACAGAATCAACACTACGTTCGTTCAAGTCTCGTTTAGACCATATGACAACGACACATACATCTGGAGTGGGTTGAATGCAGTACCGGAGGGGGAGATATACGCGCCGCTACCACAGTTTACGGCGAATACAGCTTACATGGTCACCTTCTACTTCCGGTCAACGCATTGGGAGGTATTGTATAATACGAGGGTTGATTGGTAAGTAGTGAGCCTCATATAGAATGGGTCAAGCAAGCATGTCCATTTTCAGCCCCTGTATTATCTGGCTATACAAAGGTGTGCAGCCGAAATCTGGTGTAATTTGGTCAGTTTAAGATGTAGCACTCTTAACACGGTATGGAAACTACAGAGACAGAGCCATTAGCTCTGCCGCTTAAATCCTCTGGGGCGCTTCCGGTCATGTGTGGCTCTGACTCTGGGGTCGCGATTTTTTGACAAAAACAGGTGAGTGTTCAACTTTGTTGTTCAATTATTTTCTTCTGGTGCTTAAAATCGAAAAACCGGGAATGTCATGCTCCCCTAAGACCATTTATCTGCCTGTTCTAATTCTGTGGGCTTCAAAGTCGGCAGGGTTTTCACAGGATCATTGTCGTCGTGAGTCGACCCTATGTGATTTTTTCTTGTTTACATCATGTAGTCATGTACATTTCAACGGTAAATAGCCAATTGCTGCAGCCAAAACATGTGATATACTAATCGAGGGATAATCTCGATCAGACATTGCTTTCCCATGTAACAAAACCTTAGAAATGATTGGCAAACGTAAGGTTTGAGCAATTTCTATCGGTGGCTCTGTCTCTGGCGGCTGGCTCTGTCTCCGGCGGCTGGCTCCGCTTTGAACTGTCGGTTAATTTCAGTTTTTAGCCCGTTGTGCAATATATGATGACTTATATAGGCCAAGGGTGTATCTTTTAAGGAGATTTCGCTTATCATTACACACGCACTCAAATAAAACCATGTGACGCATTCGCTTTATGTACTGTTAGCCTAGTGACCACGTCCTCATTTTGAGCAATATTTAGTGTTTAACTTGTACCACCCCACAAAGCAAAGGCTGAAAAATTTGCTAGTCGTTTCGGTTTATGCTTCGCAAATATTATTTGTCGTTTTCTTAAACATGGTATACATTAGATTGATTGAGGAGTTTGTGTCAACATTAGAATAATGATTCACAAAGTGCAAACTTGTAACAAGTTTCAAGTGCAAACTTTTAATCCTATTCCAATTAAGACCTGGTTGTGACGTTACGTGTATAAATCGTTTGCGTTTTAATCCTATTCCTACCAAGACCTGGTTGTGACGAATCCGGACCCTTCTCAAACGACATCATTATACCCCCGCAAAACGAATGTTTTAGGGGGTATACTGGAATCGACATGTCCTTCTATCTGTCCGTCTGTCTGTCTAGTGTCTATGTACAAAATACTTGTCCAAAGCATATCTCTGAAAGTATCGAAGCTATGATCATGAAACTTCATGGGTGTATATATCTCAATAAAGACAAGTTCTATATCAAAGGAGCATAAATATTCCTTACTTATTTTGTGAGTCACTGTCCTTTGTTTTCGACAAAACACTTATCCGGACAAATGTAATGGCGGGGTATTATATCACATTAGGTGATACATAGAATTCTTATTAAGGACTGCTCCAATTCAAAATGATGTCCAGACATGCAAGGATGCAGATGGGCGCCCCCCTCCCCATCCCCCACCCCCATGAGAGAGAAATGTATGTATCTGCGCATAGCTCCGAAGTATCAAATATGTAATAGTTATCATTGAAGTCTGTGAGAAAAAAGTATGAAAATGCTGGTTATGAGCCATTTTCTTTTCTCGCAATGCACCAGAAAAATGTCTTGCTTGGGAAGGATTAAATGGAAAGATGTCGGATGTCGGATACATTGGTGCAAAATAAAAAAAAGGGACCCGTTTCATTTTTAAGACGTATTTTTGTCTTACCAATGACTTACGACAAGTTTAGGACAAGAAACGCGTATTTATCAAGATCTGGGGCCCGTATTATCGACGCTCGTGCGCTTAATTTTTGCGTAGTTACTTGTAATAACAAACCTGATTGGTCCAATCTGATTTCTCGTGCACTCAGATGTCTTGTTACATATTTTATACAAAATTTGGTCGTAAGATCGTTGAAAATACGAGCCCCTGGATTATGCGATTGTTGTTTTAACCGATATTTAAGACATCGTTAAGTCAAAATTACTTCTTAAAGGGACATTTCATTCCAATTTCAATTTTCTAAAGTATGTCTTGATGCAAAGATTGGTTATTCTAATGAGTATAAATACTATTAGTTTTTTTAAGTTGTTGCCAATAAGCGAGAAACACGCATTTAAGGTTGAGACATAATATATGAATTGCATATAAATCCGAACTGTTGTCCACAACAATTCGTTCAATTTAAACACAAAAATATAAATTTCTAATAAACGGCGCAATATTTTGGCTTGAATTTTTTCAGAATTTTCGTAAGGAAATATGCTCTTTCAGATAAAAATAAAAGTAAAATTTATGACAAAAAAATCTGAAATGTCACTTTAAATATTTTTATGAAACAGGTCCTTGACTTTTCGGAAGCGTTCACACCGAAAAATCGTCTGCTTCAAGTCTGTTTTGTGTATTTTCTCAGCTAATACTCGACGGATTTTGACGAGATAAAGTGCACCGCACGCGCGTCATTGAGAGGGACATTCCCCGGTTCTAACTCACTCCGCATCAAATCCCATGGTTTCTCCAAACATTCAAAATGAATGTTTTTGGTTGCATTTTAATGAAACTATGGAATTCTATGCATAAAGAGGCTCAGGAATGGCCCTCTCAAAGGCGCGTATGGTGCAATTTCTCGTCAAAATACGTAGAGTTTAAACTGAGATATGGAACAAAATATACTTGAAACAGACAATTTTCGGTGTGCACCCTTTCCCAAATCACGTAGATTACCCATCGTGTAATTGTTTCTTTGTCAACACCCAGTTTGTCACCTTAAGTACAGTACTAGACTACATAGAATCATGAGCCGTGATGAAAGGTTAGTGTATATTCCAATACATGTAAATTGGAAGAGAAGCATGTTTCCCACTGAATAAAAGCGAATAATTTCACATTTTGCGCGGTGGCTGTGAGAGTTCAGTAGCTGTCTCCAGATAGTACGATGTCTTTATCACAGGATGTTCGGTTCCGAGTCACATATTTACATAAATCGAAATCCCTCTTCCCCCGTCAATTTAGACTCGCTGATCTTTGATCATTCAAAGGACATTGTTTAATTGTAGCTTTGAAATTGAACAACGCTGAATGTTCGATGTTTTGCAAAGGGTTTAATCGGTGACTGAACCATTCGCCATACACAATATGATCTATTCAGTGTGTGAGTAAATTACTCCGACACGAATTTTGTGATGGATTAATTATTTTCACCAAGCACGCAGAGACAGAGCCAGTCGCCAGAGACAGAGCCAGCCGCCAGAGACAGAGCCACCGATAGAAATTGCTCAAACCTTACGTTTGCCAACCATTTCTAAGGTTTTGTTACATGTAGTCTAGGAGGTAGATGAGGTTTAATTGTGGTAAAAGCACCATATAACTTTTAGACTGATTCTTGTAGCAAATTGTCTCAGGAGTTCGGAAATGCGCGTCTGACGCGCATCTGCCTAGATATAAGGGGAGAAAATTGAGGTTAAAGTTGTCTGCCCTTGGATTTTTAAGCCATAAATGGAAATCTTGCTAGTCATTTCTTTTAAGGCATTGAGTTATTACAAATGGTTTAAAATTGGTAAATATATGCATATATCATCTCCATACATATTTTAATGATGTTTAATGAATGTTTTTGGTCCATAAAAATCCAAGATGGCCGCCAGAATGTCTATTTTTAGTAACAAAAAGGTGTTTTTTTTAAATAAGATTTTTTCTGGGATGCATAATACACTGATATGAATTTTTATGCATATGTTTAATAAATAAAAACTAGGAAATTGTCCTAGGAGTTCGGAAATGCGCGTCTGACGCGCATCCGCCTAGGTATAAGGGGAGAAAATTGAGGTCAAAGTTGTCTACCCTTGGATTTTAAGCCAAAATGGAAATCTTACTAGGCATTACTTTTAAAGCATTTATGTATTACAAACGGTTTTTAATTGGGAAATATATGCACAATTCATCTCCATACATATTTTAAAGATGTTTAATAAAAGTTTTTGATTCATAAAAATTCAAGATGGCCGCCAGAATGTCTATTTTTAGGAACAAAGGGGTCTTTTTAAATAAGTTTTTTTTTCTTGGACGCATGTATGGTGATATGAATTTTTATGCACGTATTTAATAAATATTAACCAATTGAAACTTAGCAAATAAGGAAAAATAAGTTTTTGAAACTTTTGAAACGGATTTTTAAGCTTAAATTGCATTTTTTATGTCCTGAGAATTTTGCGAAAAGCATTTCGATGCAGTCCTTTTAAGGCATTGATTCATTACAACTGGCATTTAATTGCGAAAATATGCATATATCATCCCTATTCATATTTCAATGATGTTTAATGAAAGTTTTTGATCCATAAAAATCCAAGATGGCCACCATAATATCTATTTTTAGTAACAAAAAGGTCTTTTTTGAAATAAGATTTTTTTTTCTGAGACACATATATATGCTAATATGAAATTCATGACTGTATTTGATAAATATTGACTTATTGTAACATAGAAAAGTAAGGAAAATAAGTTTTGGATAGTAGGAAAATAAGTTTCGGATAGTGTTCTAACCAGAGTTTTAAGCTTAAAATGCATGTACATAATCCTGAGGATTTTGCCAAAAGTTTTTCGAGCCATAGATTAAACACATTTACAAACATAGTTATTCTTTTCAATATACATGTGTATTATACATTGTATATGCATTTCACATAATCACTTAGTACGGATACTTATAACCATCAAGAATTATGTAAAGCCACATGAATGCCAAGATGGCCACCATTTCATGAATTATGTTGTATAAATTGACTTACTCATAGGAAGTGTTCCTAAACATACAAAATCGCATTTCGTTGATGCAGGTCTGCATGTTATTGCTTCATTATCTGGTTGAATCACAATTAGAAACAACAAATTCGAGAAGCAATGCATCCGATAGAATTCTGTATTTGTTACATAGAACCTTGGTATATTACCTTTTCCAGGTTGTGACTCTTCTGAAGTTTTAAAATGTACACTGTATCCTATAACCTTTAAAACATTATTTCTTTCTGTTTCCCAGGTACACACGATAACTGATAAAATGCTGTAAAATTTGAGAGACGTAAAAGGAGGTCGACATGTCAAGAATTAAAACCTTATATATTGTCCAAAAATCATGACCTGGGGAAGTGAAATCCTTTGATGAAAATACCTGATTAAAGCATAAACATGTGTGTCACTTAGACAGTCCGAAGCTAGTTTCAGCCTGTCAACCGATTCCTATTTTCCTATAAAACTACTAAATTTTGGGCACAAGTCCTATACTTTCAAGTACCTCGTATACTCCTATAGGAAATTCTCCTATATTTTGAAAATATTTCCCACATTTTTTGGTAAAATTATTGTCAATGAATGATAAGATGCTATTTGCTACTTTATTTTTAAGGTAAGAGAATCTCTGTCTTCCATTATAGCATTAAAATACTGTATAATGTTCTGGTGTTTCCGTCTGTTCATCTTCACTGATTCGGTTACCTACAAGGTAATTGAATAAGACACATACCTTTAAGGTGCTAATACAGATGATGAGGATCATGCTATAATGTATGGTAGCATACTTTCTGGATTGTGATGCTGTGGAACTGTATAAGCTCACCTTAGCATAAAGTGCTGAGGGTGAGGTATCGTGATTACCCTTCATCCGTCGTCCACCTGTCTGTTCACAAGTAAAAAATATTATCCTCCTATGGGTTAGGGTTAGAGTTAGGTCTAGAGTTTTGCAATTTTGTATATAAAATCTCATTGTATGAAGGTCCTCTACCAAAATGTTTCGAGTGATAGTGGTACACCGAAATTAAACCATATGTTGTGGGACCTGTATCACATTTCATATAGACAAAGAATGAAATCCTGTACAATCTACTACACTTGAATCGTTTGACCTAGGGCTTTGAAATTTGGTTTATGGAATTGTTTTATAGCACCCCCTAAAGTACTTAAAATTATTATGTTATGATGAAGATTGGCCCTGTGTTGTTAGTATTAGATTACATAAAGAGACAAAAAATATAGGCTTATTTTTACTCCGGCACTCGAGGGCTTTCAATTTTGGAGTGCTGAATTGTCTGAAAGCCCTCTGCCAAAATGCTTTTAATTATTGTGCTACAATTAAATTGGGTCTTATGTTGTTAAATATCATTTTCTAGATATAGACGGAGGAGCAAATCCCCGACAATCTTCTACTCCCTATATGTTTGGCCTACAGGTTTAAAATTTGGTTCGTATAATTGTCTTATGGTCTTTAATCAAAATACTTGAACGTTTTGTGGTGCAATGATAACTGGCCCTTTGTTGTGGGATATTGTATTACATATGACGGTCAAGAATGAAATCTTTTGCAATCTTCTGACAAATGTTTGCCTTAGATGAAAATTGGCTAGAAGTTGTTGGTCTGGGATGTGGCAGAACGTATCTGATACATACAATCTCCTCTAAACCTCAGTGTTGTTCTCGGCTTTCTTGTCTAGATTAAACACAAATGCATTAACATGCAACAAACTACACTGGGTAAGAACTGTTGGTATAACACAAAGCTGTCAGTGAAATTATGGCCATGGCTGTAATATTCCTTTGGCTTATTATATTATATATGTGTTTAATGAGATTTAAAGCCAAAATGGGCCTCTCAGAGCGCATTCAAATTGATTCTAAGGACATTTAGATTGTCAAAATTTTCTTGGGGGAGGACATTCATCCCCCTATGTTCAGAGATGACGTCTCTCATGTTCTCTCCCCCTCTTATACCTTTTGCGCTTGTTTGAACCAGCATTTTCAATGCTGCACCACTTTCAATAATAGCTTTAAAGCCCATGTGAATGCTTGAGACAAAAATACTTTACTTAAACTCCTATATTTAAACTCAAAATGGGCTAAAAGCTCCAGTTTTTCTTGGTAAATATTCCTATTACAACTCCCTTTTTTAGAAGACTTGGTTGACAGCCTGTAGTTCCTCTAAGCATGTCTCAATTCTCAATTCCCAGACTTGTTTGATGATACCATGGGGTATCACGTCAGTTGTTACAGCAACTTCACTGCCACAAGGGGTTCTACAGGACAACCTTATACTGTAGATGAGTCGAAATCATACACAATTTGCTCTAATGAACAAGGGAAAGCTGGTCCATAGAGTACATCTGGTATATTCCCTGCAACCTGTGTATTTTGTGACTGTCCTGCGAAATTGAAAGACCATTTCAAAAAGGAATATCCGGGGAAATGTGAAACTGAAGATGCAGCAAATGCCATTACATATGAATTAGGTGTGATAAAAGATGATAAAAACTAATAGCAAATATCAGTGACATTGGCATGATAGCAAAAGAAGTCAAGTACCACCAAAGCTGCAAGGAAACCTGCATCATTGCAAGGGTCTGGTTGAGGAAGACTACTGGTATCTAATGGACAAATCACCTTCAGCTGATGATCATACTGTTAATTTACTAAAGAATCTCATTCAGGAATCACTAGTAGAGTGCGATGGAGCTGAATTCTTGGCATCTCTGCACAAACTTTATATCAGCTTCTTGGATGATGAAGCTCAACAAATACAGGTTACCAGTCTTGGAGTAAAAATCAGTAAGTGTTGCCTTGATTTATCACTACTTGAGAGGTTTAGTGAAATATTTAGAGAAAGGCCACAAGGACCTATCTGAACCTGTAACAGTGGAAGCCCTTGTCAAATGCCAAGCATATCCCCCAGGAAATTTAATTAGGTTCTTCAATGTGCTTTACACATGGTCAAAGGGTACCCTTGGAGTTTAAAATTGCTAGAGCCTAACCACCCTACAATTTTGTCATTTAGGAAAGGGTTAAATAAAAGGGCTGCTTTAAAACTAAACCTTCTAAGTAGTAGATTGTTTCAACAATTGAGCTGTGATCAAAATCAAAACTAAAAGGATTAGCTTTCTGTGGCACATCATAGCGCATTGTGTATGATTTCGACTCATCTACAGTGTTAAACTGCCCTGTAGAATCCCTTATGGCAGTGAAGTTGCTGTAGCAACTGATGTGATATACCGTGGTATCATCAAACGAGTCTGGGAGAATAATCGAGGCATATTTGGAGGAACTACCTCTGGACAGTCTAACAGACGCACATGTTTGTGCTTTTAACCAGGTATTTTCGTCAAATGGTTTCACTTCCCCATGCCACAAGTTATGGCCAATGTATATAGTACAATTCCTTGACTTGTTGACCTCCTTTTCGTCTTTAAATTTTACAGCATTATATCAATTATTTTGTGTACCTGGGAAACAGAAAGATATAATATTATAAAGGTTATGGTATACTGTGTACAAACTCGTACATTTTAAAAACTTTACAAGGGCCACATCCTGGAAAAAGTAATACCGGGTATATTAAGTTTCTGTGTAACAAAAATAGAATTCCATCAGATGCATTGCTTTCCAAATTTGTAATATGTAATTTATGATTGTGATTCAGCCAGATTTGAAGCAATAACATGCAGACTTGAATCTACAAAAAAATGTATGATTAGGAAAACTTTCTAAGAGTTAGCCCATTTCTACAACAGAATTCATCACATGTACTTCTAAATTAACCAAAATGGTGGCCATCTTGGCATCAATATTGGCTTTAGAAGTTTTTCCGGGTGGTTATAAATATCCGTTTACAATAATTGATTATGCGAATGCATTTTCAATGCATGATAAACATTCATATTGAAAAGAATAAATCTGTTTGAAAAAAAAACTTTAATCTACCGATCGAAAAGCTTTTCGCAAAATTCTCAAAAATTCTCATATATCATCATTATATATAATGAAAATACAATTTGAGCTTAGAATTTGTTTAGAATACTATCCGAAACTTATTTTCCCTACTTGTCTATGTTCCAATAAGTTATTATTTATTAAATACATGTACATTCTTAAAGATTCATATTAGCATAAGATATAAGCATCCAGAAAAAAATCTTATTTAAAAACAACAACACATTTTTGTTGCTATAAATATACATTCTGGCGGCCATCTTGGATTTTTATGGATCAAAAACATTCATTAAACATCATTAAAATATGTATGCAGATAATATGTGCATATATTTGCCAATAAAAACCATTTGGAATGAATCAATGCCCTAAAAGAAATGCATCGAAACGCTTTTCGCAAAATTCTCAAGACATTAAAATGCAATTTAAGCTTAAAATTTTGTTTCAAATACTATCCAAAACTTATTTTTCCTAATTTGCTAAGTTCCAATTGGTTTATATTTATTAAATATGTGCATAGAATTCATATAAACATACTTGCGTCCCAGAAAAAAAAACTTATTTAAAAAGACCCCTTTGTTACTAAAAATAGACATTCTGGCGGCCATTTTGGATTTTTAAGGATAAAAAACTTCCATTAAACATCTTTAAAATATGTATGGAGATGAATTGTGCATATATTTCCCAATTAAAAACCATTTGTAATGAATCGATGTCTTAAAAGTAATGCCTAGTAAGATTTCCATTTTGGCTTAAAGTCCAAGGGTAGACAACTTTGACCTCAATTTTCTCCCCTTATACCTAGACGGATGCGCGTCAGATGCGCATTTCCGAACTTCTGAGACAATTTCCTAGTTTTTATTTATTAAACACATGCATAAAAATTCATATCAGCGTATTATGCATCCCAGAAAAAATCTTATTTTTAAAAAAGACACCTTTTTGTTACTAAAAATAGATATTCTGGCGGCCATCTTGGATTTTTATGGATCAAAAACATTCATTAAACATAGTAAAACTATGTATGGAGATGATATGTGCTTATATTTACCAATTTTAAACCATTTGTAATAACTCAATGCCTTAAAAGAAATGACAAGTAAGATTTCCATTTTTGGCTTAAAAATCCAAGGGCAGACAACTTTAACCTCAATTTTCTCCCCTTATATCTAGGCGGATGCGCGTCAGACGCGCATTTCCTAACTCCTAAGACAATTTGCTACAAGAATCAGTCTAAAAGTTGTATGGTGCTTTTACCGCAATTAAACCTCATCTACCTCCTAGACTAATGGGAAAGCAATATCTTATCGAGATTATCCCTCGATTAGTATATCACATGTTTTGGCTGCAGCAATTGGCTATTTACCGTTGAAATGTACATGACTACATGATGTAAACAAGAAAAAATCACATAGGGTCGACCCACGACGACAATAATCCTGTGCAAACCCTGCCGACTTTGAGTTTATTGGGGTTTTACGCCGTTTTCAACTGCCGACTTTGAAGCCCACAGAATTAGAACAGGCAGATAAATGGTCTTAGGGGAGCATGACATTCTCGGTTTTTCGATTTTAAGCACCAGAAGAAAATAATTGAACAATAAAGTTGAACACTCACCTGTTTTTGTCAAAAAATCGCGACCCCAGAGACAGAGCCACACATGGCCGGAAGCGCCCCAGAGGATTTAAGCGGCAGAGCCAATGGCTCTGTCTCTGTAGTTTCCGTACCGTGCTTAAGTAAACTGGGCATGTGGCTTTTGCAAAATTGACAAGGTTGCTGAAAGAACAGTGATTCAATATCTATATAAAAAGAGTCTAACTTCGAAGGCCATCCATGCAGATATGGTTTCAACACTAGGGGATGATGCCCCTTCGTATGCTACAGTAAAGAGATGGGTAGGGGAGTTCAAGCGTGGTAGGTAGAGTCTTGAGGACGACGTCCGCCCTAGAAGGCCTGTCACCGTTGCAACACCAGAAATGGTCAATAAAGTCAATGGTATGACTGACAGGCGGGTTACAGAGAGATATATAGCCAGTAAAACTGGTATTTCACAGGAAAGAGTTCATTTCATTCTCACGGAAAATCTTGAGATGAAAAAAGCTCTCTGTCCGCTGGGTACCAAGGCTTCTGACAGTTGACCAGAAGCACGCCAAGCGCACTTTGTCACATGCTAAACTGAGTCTTTTAGAGGCAGACCCAGATACTTTTCTGCAGAGGTTTGTGACTATGGATGAAACTTGGGTCCATCACTTAAGCCCAGAGTCACAACAATAGTCCAAACAATGGAAGCACCCTG
This sequence comes from Fragum sueziense, assembly GCA_963680895.1. NCBI lineage: Eukaryota > Metazoa > Mollusca > Bivalvia > Cardiida > Cardiidae > Fragum > Fragum sueziense. The sequence goes on from OY804603.1 coordinate 11,185,736, forward strand.
GCTCACCCCCACCAAAAAAAAGCAAAAGTTGTGCCATCAGCAGGAATGGTTATGACTTCGATTTTCTGGGATGCTAATGGCATCTTGATGGTAGATTATCTACAAAAAGGGCCAAACAATAAATGGACAGTATTATGCATCACTTTTAAGGCAACTGAGAGGGAACATCAAGCTCAAACGCCGTGGAAAACTCAGCAAATATGTACTGTTCCACCAGGACAATGTCCCTGTTCACAAATCTGCCATTGCCATGTCTGCCATCAATGACTGTGGGTTTTAACTAATAGAACACCTGCTTTATTCACCTGATCTTGCTCAATCAGACTTTCACGTGTTTCCACAGTTGAAAAGAGCTATTGCTGGTACACACTTTCAGTCAAATGATGACGTCATACATGCAGTGGAGGCCTTTCTGAACGATCCGGAGAAGGAGTTCTACAAAAGTGGCATTCAGGCCTTAAACATCGCTGGCAAAAGTGTATAGACAAAGACGAGGATTATGTTGAAAAATAAAATCGCTTGACAGTTACAATTCAAACCTTTCTATGTGAGGCTCACTACTTATCAATCAACCCTCGTATGAGGTTTGATATACATGTTTTTTAAACCAACCGACAACCAGAATATTTCCTTCCAAAAAGCTGCTACAGAAGACAAAATGTTTAGGAAAATATATGAAATTAATGCACATGTCAATGCCTGTCCTGTGTTCAATTTGGGACGTGAGAATAAAAGGTTTGTTTGGAATTTATTAGCCAGTAGCGGAAGGGAATGTATTGATATAATTTTAAGTTCCTAAAATTAAGAGGTATTTAGCCAGATTATGTTTAAAAGATAAAAGAAATATCGTAATGAATATATACAGAGATTTTTCTTGAAATAAGTACCTCAAGATGTATGTGAGTGACAGAAAGAACGTATACATACAAACAACTAATCAACATATTGTTGGGTTAATTGTCGTTGACATTCACAGAGATGCAAGAAACACGTCAACACCAGGTGCGAAGTGCGTTTTAAAATCTTGTCTGTGCCTCTGTGAATGTTAACGACCAAAAAATACACAAATTGACGCTATTATTGCACGAAATAAGACAAACCTGGACGATAATGTACAGAAATGTGATAAAAATGACGAAAAGGTACAATATTTTTCCGGTACTCGGTCATAAATTCCATATGTTATGTACTGAGCAGGGTTCATAGGTTCCTTTGAATTTCACTATTTCTATCAAGAAATGTGTATATTCACGGTTCATACTCCACGTGACATTTGGGGAGTTTTCACACCGCACGTGCCTTTTGGAGGGCTATTCCCGATTCTAACCCACCATGTATCGAGTTCCATTTCTTTTAAACATGCTCTTTTTCTCATTAACTACTAGAACAACGTTATTCAAACTTCATGTGTAAACTTATTATCAAGTGGTGATGTGCATATTATATTTTAGGTACGGTTCAATGATTTTTGATGGAGTTATTGACCTTGAGTGGAGTATCTTCTCCGAAAAAAAAACTTTCTACCCAAATTGGCAAACATATATTTAAAGTGCAGAAACCTTACTTGATCTTACCAAAATATATAAAATACTAATAAAGAAAATTTGTTTTTCGAGTCTAAATTCATCCAAAATGATTTCAAGAACGTTCACTGGAAAAGTCTTGAAAGCATATAAAAACAAGATGTGTTTGTGAAACACAAATGCCCTCGAAACGTCTATCTCCTGATTTTTTCTTCAAATTGATCTGAATTTTATCCTATATCCAGGGCATAGAGCAATCTGTGCCTGAAAATTTCTCTCGTCCAATTTCTCTCGTCCGCGTGACCAATCTCCTTCGCAGTTATCTCCCCTGAATTGGGATTGGGGAGATCTCTGCCGGCACAGCTTGAGTTACCAAGATTTCAGGTAATTGATTTTTTTATATTGATTTTTATTTAAAAACGTAAACATGCTTTATGTGATGTTTTAAGCATATGGGGTGTCAGATATGAATCGAAATTAAAAAAATGTAATTGGATTTAAAAAATGATTTCAGAAATATAAATAGATTTACGATATCACGTGACATTCACCATGGTCACGTGATTTATATGCCTGCAGTGATAATTTAAGGCATTGTCGCTGTGTGGAGTTTGCCACGTGACATGTTATGTGACACAAACACGAATTCCGATTACAAAATGTAAACAATCGATTTTATTCCAGATTTTGATATGTAAGTATATATGTTAGCAAGTCAATCGTTACCAATTTCAAATACTATTTTAATCAATGGCCGTTCACACTAACACTATATGCGTGCCGGCATTCTGATTACCAGTCCTCGATGGGTAGAATAGCCGGATAATCTTTTAAAAAATGTACTTGGAATTCATTTTGGCAAACAAGTGCCTCAACAGGTAGAACTCATGTAGCCATTATAAAAAGCAAATTGTATTTCTTTAAGACGAAAATGATATGAATTTGTTGCAATTTAAATCAATGTAGACTAGAGTCTGTATCCTTTACGATGCCATGAAAAGTTGAAATCAACTTGTAATCGAATATTTTTTTTCTTTATCTAGAACAAAGGCCACCGGTTCGTAATACAACCGCATGCGTTGTCCCATTTCTACGGCAAAACGATAATTTTTATTTTTCTATGATTCGTAAGGTGGGCCTATATAGCAAATAGTATTTTTCTGTGTTATTTTGATCTATCTCCTTTAAAAGTGAGAAGTGTGTTCGAAAATGACAGAATTTGCTCTATCTCCAAACAGAAATAATGATTTTTCTCAAAAAAGGCTTCATCGTTTCTTACTAAACTGCACATGTGGATAAATAATGTTATTTCTGACTGTCATGCAAAATTTGGGTCAATTTCAAGTAAAGATAAAAAGGTTATTAAGGTCTGAATCTTTAATGTCGATTTTCTCGGAAAAGTGTTTTCGGTAATTACTGCACTCTAAAAACGAGGCGACGAAATGTTAAGTTTTCGTGTAAAGTGTTGGTAAGGGTTAACGGATGATCTTGACCATGAGAAAGGTCATATTGCACGAAGCAGATAGAAATCACTGAAAGAAAGTTACATACCAAATTTGAGCTCTGTATGTCCCATGCCTTTGGGGAAAAGGCCAATGTTAAGTTTTCATGTTAATTTTTCGGACAGAGAGACGGACGGACAGACAGACGGACACGAGTAAAACAATATGGCCCCGATCTTTAGACACGAGAACATAAAAATCGTGGGCCATAAGTCACCAAATGTCATGTTTCGTGGGTTATAGCCAAGTTTTGTCCTCACATTGATCATTGACACACAAGCCATCGTTTTCAGATAGAGTAATCCTGCACTATATCGTTACAGGTATACCTTGACGGGACGCCGCTCATCAACTTTACTCACGTCTATACATTCTCCAGTGACGGTAAACAGAAAGTGCGCTTCTGGTCGCAAGATGTGTTGTGTCGCAGTGTCGTCTTTCATGTGCCATAATGACTCACAGCGGCCATATTATGTTATAACTCATAGCCATGGCGAGAACATACAAAAGGAAAGATACTAAAAATCGTTACTTATTTAAATATCGAATACAATGTACATGTACATATGGCACTCGTTATGTCGACGTAAGATAGGTCGAATTCCGGTTTGAGCACTGTAGAAGCGAAGATCTTGCCCCATCCTATGAAATAAATCTAACGAAACGAAATAATTTCGAAATATAGTCATTTGAATTTTGTAGGTAAAGGATAGAAATACCATATATCCTACTTTATTTCAACTACGAACATACTTGATGAGCAACAAAAACGATCAAATTCATTTTAATCAAAACTAATAAATCGGACCAGTTGAACTAGCGATATGTCGAGGTATTTTGGGGGCCCATCTGACTTGGATAACACAAGTGTCCAACTGTTTTCTTAATTACATTATATAACGTGTTCTTCTTTCACAACGTTTTAAGTGATGACGAAGCTGATTATGAGAAACAACATAAATCTTGATCAGACTTCATGTATACGCAGACTAATCGAGAACCATGTTGGCCTCAAGTTCTATAAGCCTGTTCAGATTTATTAAGCCAATCCTCCAGTGACGTTTTAACATTATGTTTAACTCGCTACTGGTCGCAAGATGTAGTCTGCAAGTATGTTGTTTTTCATATGATGTAATGTTGTGAAGTAAAAAAATGCCGCTGTTGATGATGCTGCCGCTGACGATGATGATGATGTTGATGAGAAGAGATAAGAAAAACAATTAAGACCCGGAAAATCACCTTAGACGGAATATGTTCAATCAGAGACCGATTAGAGACCTGTGGCTCGTTTCTTCTGGCTCATGATGTACACTATTAGTATCGATACTTTTCACACTTCCCATAAGGTCTCTTTTAACGAGACGTCTCATTTTATGGCAATGACTGTATTTGGTTTTCGAACAAATAATGATATCTTTAACCATTTTCCAAACAAGACATGGTATCGATTTTACATTAAAGAATACTACTTCGGAAAACATAAAGGTAAACAGAAGAAAAATAAATGAACTGTATTTATACCGTTTGTCGTATTCTTTCTTTTATATTTTGTACACAAATAATATCTGTAAAAATTCATTATACTGTATTAACTGGCGAAATTCACCCTAGAAGAGTCCATTTTTGCCGTTTTGTAGATGGTCAATTATCACCTAGATATGGCATGTTCGTAAATTCATATTTTAACGAACATAATTGTTGATGATAAAAGTCAAAGTTTGCCAAGCACCAAAAGTTTTAATGATGCTGTTTCTAGCGCAATTCTGATAAACAATTAAAAAATGCATTTCATGCTCAGGCACGTAGGAAGCAATTTCATATTGGGGGAGGGAGATAAAGCCCATGTCCTGAAAATTGGAGGGGGGGGGGGCTAATTTGGATTTTCCCAAAATTTTCAGTGTAAAATTATTGGGGGGGGGGGGGGGCTAATTTGGATTTTCCAAAATCTTTCAGTGTAAAATTAAGAAAATTCGACATATTTGGCCAACATCGGGGAGGGGGGCGTAGCCCCCCCCCCCCCCATGTTCCTACGGGCCTGATGCTTGCTTTGATTCACTTGATACAATAATCCAAGTAATACGTACTATACTTGCCACTTCACAAATTTAACGTTTGCCTAGGTCGAAGTTTATACTAGCATGAGCAGTGTCCCGTACAATTTTTTGATAGCACAATCTTGAATGGGATATTGATCTATGGTTTACGTAAGATGTAACTAGAGCCGTTTATGTCCAGAGAGCCAAAGGCATGAAAAAGGCTAGCTCTACTGTCAACTCCAATACGACCACCAGTGTAGTCAATTCGAATTCCACTGATTTTGGTGTCTTGTATATACTTCACAACTCTCCCCGTGTACCAAATGTGTTTTTTCATGTGACATAGAGACCACACGAGAGTTGCAAAACACATGTCCATTTTTCATAACCTCATATTACTTCCAAAAAGTCTTCTAGAAGCTGCTTGTGTCGCTACATTGCTTTAGGATTCAGTTTGTATGCCTTTAGATTGGTTGGTACCACGTCAGGAGAGCTACCGAAGGACTTGGGTTATAAATTTCGACACCGAGAAACCACATTACTTATTTTTGGAATTTTTTATGTAATTAAAAGTAATAAGGGGATTTTTTAACAAAAATGAATGCCAATTAAATGCTACCAAGAACCGCTATGGCGACTTTAAACGTACCGGGCAATAAATTATCCAAACCACATTTAAGGCGATTTGAATCTCAGTTTGGGCGCAGGAGTGCATGTACCTAGCAAAGCAGTTTGTATGGTTCCTTGATCGTAAACGTAATACTTTGGTTTCGAAAACAATACGGAAAATTACTGCATCTAGAAAAAAACCTGCATTTCACGGGTTCTCATCTTTCAATCCGAATTCCAACCTTTGTGTGTTAAAACTTATTCACTATTCTTAAAGATGCATCAAACCCACATATCACACATATTTTACTTGAAGATTCCGTTTGTAATAAACAAAATCAACATTTAAACTTCGGGCCAGTATTATCAACGATCGTAGGAATGATTTCTTTTACATCAATACTTGTAACAACAAAACTGCTCGGCCTAATCTGATTTCTCGTTCAACCAGATTATTTGTTACAGTTTACACAAACACGAGTTCGTAAGATGGTTGATAATACGAGTCCCGGATGCTAAGCAATCTTTGAGTAGTATATATCATAATAAAATCACGCGATTACCGCCCCGTGGTTTAACGAAATTGAAAACTACAATTTGAATAAATAATGACAAGTAGTCTCTGATTTTACTTGAAATTATTCAAGCAAGGAAAATTAATCGTTTTCATATAGAATATTAAAATGAGATTGGGCATCTACTGGAAATATAAACGATGAAAAACGGCATCGTTCATAAGATAAGATGAATGAGATCCTGCTATAGTAGTTATTCACCATTCATATTGCTAACTTATTTTAAACATGGAGTTATTTTGCTTCTCCAATATCTGGATTCTAAATATTATAACGCTTGTCATAAATTTCGTAAGTATTTCTGGTGACACGGTTTCTGCGCATTACGAAGTGACCCCTGCCGTTGGTTTAGTCGGCTTGTCGTGTCTTACACAACATGTAGAATACAACAGAGCTGTAAGGTTACATAATACATCCGGTAGTTGTGAGAAGTTGGACGCGGATTGGAACTCTAGTCCGATCTATGAGAGCGGATTTATATACATGAAGATGTTGGCATACGACAGGCGCTTCCCTCAGGTAAGTGGTTTATAGTTTATACGTTCTATCTGTTAAATAGTAAAGCTCTCTACATGCATGGGACGATCTTCTTTTACAACGATTACAATTTACATGTAGGGGCCTGATCACAATGAGTTTTTGTCAAGATCATGTTAGTTCTACACAACCGATTATAAAATACCAGTCATATCAGTCATCGCTGCATTAACATAGTAAATTCATTTATTCAAAGTTTAATTTAGTAGGCCTATGTAAGAGTTATGTCTGTTTTAGATACCTGACGTTTCGATCACTTTAACTAAGTGATTTCAAAAACATGCCCGAATAAGCTTGTTTTAAAATACCATGTAATTAATCGTTAAACATTTCTCTTACATGTTTCCTTTTTATGTACAATCAGTTTGTAGTCTATCTTTTCATCGTCAGAATCTTGGATTACATACTATCTTTAATCTTTAAACTAAATGCGTTTTTCATACAATAATGTTATTAGGCTTTATATTCCCATTTATCTTTACGTGTTGTCCAGCAAGATTAACCCGGCACATCTTCATATGTAATGACCCCACTTCGACAATATTTTGTTAAGATGCTCAACTAATGGACTTTGCATACGAAAATTAAGTTGTCCCGGGTTAATTTGGGGGACAATACATTGTTTTCATTTTTTGTTTGAATCATTCTACAGACGCTAGAGATAAGCAAAGAAATGCCGGACGACTTCGATGTCGACAGTGGTTTTAATGTAGTGTTCAGAATAGAAGGAGCTATTTATAGAAGGTAAAGGTGAGCTTTTGTGATCACCCTTTGTACGGCGTGTGTCTTGAGTCGTCGAAACGATAGCCCTTGCAAAAACACTTCTAGAGGGAGTCTTGTATGACAAAGAACAAGAGCTGTCCATAAGACAGCACGCTCGACTTTTCTAAGTTGCTTTACCCAGGATTTCTAAGTAAAAAAAAGGTTAAAATTCCAGTAAATTAAATGTGAGAGTAATGAATCTTTGCCTAGGGGCTAATATTATGGCCACAAAAGCATGTTCAAAGTTTCAGAGCAATAGCATAAGTAGAAACAGAGATATGAGTTGCACGTAACAACTTATACTTATTTTCTAAGTATAAAGGGGGCATAACTCCAAATATAGTGGAGCCAGGGTCATGGGCCCTGGTAGTAAGGTAGAGGGTGTGATGGTGAATAAGTATTCCAAGTTTGGGTTGAATCTCTTTGATAGTATGGAAGTCATTGATGTTTGAAAAATCTTTAACCTTTGTTGCAACACCGACGCCGACGCCAACGCCCGGGTGACAGTATAAGCTTTCATTTTCTTCGAAAAGTCGAGCTAAAAATATCTGGAGTATATTGACGACTTTTGCTTCGAAACTGGCTTTTGTTGTTGTTGATCGCCTATTAGAGCCATCTAGGAACCCAAATAACACCAGCCTAGTCTATGGTTAGTAGAATAGAGGTCAAAAAGTTATAATGACGTCACTAGCGTCGAACCCGAGGCTGTTCGGATTGATCCCCGGCCACTCGAGTCGAACCCGATTGCGAATTGATCGCACCATTAATACAAGGGAACGAAAGGCAAATTTCGAAAATACAATTGTGATATCGAAACAAGTAGATCAATTTATCTTGTTCATAGAAATGTAATAAAGATACGTCAGTTGTCTTGTATGGTCATCAAATTAATTTTGAATTTTGATCAAATGGTAATTGAGTCTGAGGGTTTTTTGTTATAAATTTCATTCCAAATGTTCCAAACAGGTCTTAAGAACGCCAAATTAAAAATGAAAGGGAAATCTGAAAACGTATTTCTTAAAAAAACTTTTCCGAAAATTTAAACGATTACTTTGACGACGTTATTTCCGTTTTATTTACGTTTTATAAGTGCACTATATTCTTACAGCACCTGTAGGGGACAAGGCAGATGTCGTATTTAGCTGTTAGACACCTTTTTCGAATCCATGCGGATCAATCATGACCAGATCGGTCATATATACTTTATACAAAATCATCATCTCTAATTACCAACTCTCATCTTAGTTCAACTAATCGATCCATAGGAAGTACATCGCAGCTAATAATCTATTCATGTTTCATGTGTAAATATTCCATATTTAAAAAAAAAAAAAAAAAAAAAAAAAAAAAAAAAAAAAAAAAAAAACTAGAACTGTCACAGGATGTGACTTGATACCCCCGCACAAGCTTTCACTACAGAAAAGGGCAATAAGTGTAACAAGTTTAAAGTTGCTAGCACTTATGGTTTAGTTTAGAAGACATGGTCCGGACAAAAATGCAAGAGTACAAACAACAAAGGGCAATAACTCAAAAAGTGGGCGTGGCTGAGATACTGTTATCTTAAATGACACTTCCCCAAAATGACATCTATTAGTGTATCAAGTTTTAAGTTGCCAACACTTATGGTTTAGAAGATATGGTCAGGACAAAAATGTAAGGATAGAAACAACAAAGGACAATAACTCAAAAATTGAGCATGGCAGAGTAACAGTTCTTGTACATGGCACTTCCCCAAAATGAGATCTATAAGTGTACCAAGTTTGAAGTTGCTAGCACTTATGGTTTAGAAGATATGTTCTGGAAAAAAATGCAAGAGTACAAACAACAAAGGGCAATAACTGAAAAAGTGGGCGTAGCTTAGTTACAGTTTTTTGTACATGACACTTTCTCAAAATGAGATCTATAAGTGTACCAAGTTTGAAGCTGCTAGCAGTTATGGTTTAGAAAATGTGTTCCGGACAAAAATGCAAGAGTACAAACAACAAAGGGCAATAACTCAAAAATTGAGCATGGCTGAGTAACAGTTCTTGTACATGACACTTCCCCAAAATGAGATCTATAAGTGTATCAATTTTGAAGTTGCTAGCACTTATGGTCTAGGAGATACGGTCAGGACAAAAATGTAAGGGTACAAACAACAAAGGGCAATAACCCAAAAAGTGGGCATGGCAGAGTAACGGTTCTTGTACATGACACTTTCCCAAACTGAGATCTATAAGTGTACCAAGTTTGAAGTTGCTAGCACTTATGGTTTAGAAGATATATTCCAGACACAAATGTAAGGGTACAAACAACAAAGGGCAATAACTCAAAAAGTGGACGTGGCAGAGTAATGGTTATTGTACATGACAGTTCCTCACAATGAGATTTATAAGTGCACCAAGTTTGAAGTTGCTAGCACATATGGTTTAGAAGATATAATCTGGACAAAAATGCAAGTGTACAAACAACAAAGGGCAATAACCCAAAAAGTGGGCATGGCAGAGTAACAATTATTGTACATAACACTTTCCCACAATGAGATCTATAAGTGTACCAACTTTGAAGTTGGTAGCATATATGATTTAAAAGATATGCTGTGGAGAAATATTTTGTCCACGGACATACATACATACATACATACATACATACATACATACATACATACATACATACATACATACATACATACATACATACATACATACATACATACATACATACATACATACATACATACATACATACATACATACATACATACATACATACATACATACATACATACAGACAGTCAGACAGACAGGTTGATTCCAGTATACCCCCTAAAACATTCGTTTTGCGGGGGTATAATAAAACATTCGTTTTGCGGGGGTATAAAAAAAAGAAAAACGCTCAAAACCAAGTCACTTAGCCGTGACCACGACTTAAACTAGAAATCTAGTCTGGAAACGTAGTGTAGACGGGATAGGTATTCCAGACTAGATTTCTAGTTTAAGTCGTGGTCACGGCTCAGTGACTTGGTTTTGAGCGTGTTTTATTTTTACAAAAAAGAAAAACGCTCACCAACATTTTTTTGCGTTTTTCATTTTTTTGGAGAAAAAAAAGAAAAACGCAAAAACAATATTGTTTTCGCGTTTTTCTTCAAAAAATGAAAAACGCTCACCAGCATTGTTTTTGCGTTTTTCTTGTTTCTTAATTAAAAAAAGGAAAAACTCACGTGTCACCTTAGTGCCACCGTACAGGTTCCCTTTGTCGGCGCAGCAATTTGTCTCTATCTAACAATTTTATCATGTCTTTTTTTCAATTTGTAGGTTTCAAGTAATTGTGATCGACTACAATTTAAATACTACGTATCTCCATGTTCAGTTTAGACAGAACACCAACGAGACGCTGATCAGAAGCAAACAGTACGCAGTGTGGACGGTGAATGTGACTGCTCCTCTACCAACCTTCACACCCAATACCGATCACACTGTGACTGTGTACTTACGCTCGACATATTGGGAGGTAGGTTGTATCCTGGATGTCACACTGTAAGCTTCTAACAATATTTGAGTAAAATACATTTCTGGAAAAAAAAATGTAAAGGCAAAGGAGGGTGAGGGTTGTACGAACTATTGATACAAAAGGATGGGTTGCAACAAGGGTTAAGAAAAAGCCAACATTGAATGTTTGTAATACGGATACAAATGACAATCGGGAACACTTTAAAGTGCCGCGTATAGATAAGGACGAATACAGAATACAGAAATTCAACAAAGCAATATACACGATTAATGATTCCAAAAATCTGCTATCCCTAGTACATTGAAAGTGCATGCAAAATTTCAATTCGATCTGACTTAAACATAAAAAAGTTATTTAACTTCAAAGTAAAAATTTGCTTCTCGTGTCACCACCCACTTTGTTAGCCATTATCTTCAAAAGTAAGGCCTTATCAGATTTTTACACATACAAATTAAAGATATTATGTAACCCTATCAATTCACAGAATTTAAAGAAAATCTATTCTTTGAGCGATTTTGAGCCCTTGTTGCAACCCATCCTTTTTATTTTATTTAGGCCTATACGCGGCACTTTAAAATATTCCCGGTTTTCATTTGAATCCGTATTACAGACATTCAATGTTGGCTATCTAGTTTTGGTTTTTAGTCTCCAATTTTTAATCTAAATAGTAAAAAGAGTCCCTGTAGAACATTTTGACACCAATATTGTTGATACCAACATGCGCTAATAAACAACAGGAACTTTTTGTGTGATGATTCTACGCATAACAATAAAGTACAGGCCCGTTTGCAGGACTAATTATTTCTTACAAAACCGATTACATCTTAGGCTAAATAAACATATCGTCATATTCAAAATTATGTGTACGATACTATTTTGCCTTGCAGGTACACCTGGACGGTGAGTTCTTCCTCAACTTTAATCACGTGCATACGTTTGTCAACAGCGCCACTCCTTTGGCTCGGTTTTTTTCTAGTGGCGATGCCCTGTGTGAAAGTATAACGTTCCAATGGCCATAATCCCTGACGAAAAAAATGGAAACAATAATAAAACACATTGTGTTTGGAAAACGTTGTTTGTAACATTCATATTTTGTACATAAACAATGTTATTTATGAAATAGTAACAATTTTAGAGGTCTTTATTTACCAAATAAAAACCGACGTGCGACGGACTACATGTGTAGGTAAAAATCGAGGCGCACAGCGCCGAGGTATAATTTTTTTTGTCATAACATGTAGTTCAGAGCACATAGATTTTTTTTTTGGCAAGAAAAGACCTCTAAACTTGTTATTATCTCCATTATAACACTCTAAATAACAAATCGCATATTGTAAATGTGTTATTTTGTTGAAATTCTGTCATAATCTAGTTTTCGGCGTAGGACACGCATTGGCGGTTAAGTGACTTAATTGATGACGTCATTTGACGATACCTTGACGCCACGAGACGTTTTGGCGCATACACAAAGCATAATTACATAGAGTCTTTATTGGTCAAATAAACCCGATGCAGTTCTTCTTTCGCTATATATTGATTTGACGGAAACGTGTTATAATGGACATTTATCCACATCGATTTGCTCATATCTTATCCATTTTGTTACAAGCAGTCCATGCTATGCTTTTTCTAATGTAATGAGAGTTTCTGATATGTGATCCTAGTTGTTTCGTTTTTAGTCAGAAGCTGATTTATTCATAAACAAATCGACTTTCAAGACGTTCAAGCGAGTGCAAAGTGCCGCTAGGGCTTAAAGACTACCAATGTACTAGGCAGTCGATTTCGCCGTATATAAATGAAAATTTTTGAATAAAAGATCCGTTGTACTGGTCTATTTGAAAAGTTTTATTTGCTTTCTTTACGTCGGTACTTGTATATTAGAAATATTGATTTTCAAAAAAATAAGGATCGGCAAATTCCATAAATCTCCAAGAAGTGACGTAATAGGCCTACCGTGGCATAAACCCGCTCTCAATCTAGATCACGAGGTTTCTGACACAGATAGAATGCGCGACATTTCTGTCATAATGCGAAGTTTCAATACAAACTTAATCCGTTCTTTCACCCATTAACGACACACTCTTTCATTGTTTTACATTTTAAACGCTTCCGTTTTCCAGCATTCGATTTGCGCTTTTGGGGGTCGCTTAATGCCACAAAAGGCTGGTATTTCGCTGTGTCAGAAATGTCAGTTTTCCTGGAAATCACCCACAACTTACCGGGTTTGTCTCGGCATGACGCCATAATTGTCCCAATATGTCGTCATAACATCAAATTAGAGGTTTTTGCGATGTTTCAGAAAAAGTTTCGAATTATATATAATGGATCTTCTTGAAGTATAAAAAGTATCGAAACGCTTGAAATATTCATTTAATATTTTCTGAATCTAGAGGCTTTTTTCCACTGTATTTTAATTTTCAAAAAGAGATCTCTGGTTTATCTCTGCTTACCATACCTGTCTCTCGCACATTTTAAGTACTTCTCGGACGGTTTTCTGTAGCGTGACACAAACACACATCGTATATATGAATTTACATTCTATATAACAACAACAATAATTATGAAATAATAACAAGTTTAGCGGTCTTTATTGCGCAAATAAAACCCGATGTGCGACGGACTACATGTGTAGGTAAAAACCGAGGCGCAAAGCGCCGAGGTATTTGCCATAACATGTAGTCTAGAGCACAGAGGTTTTTATTGCGCAATAAAGACCGCTTAACTTGTTATTATCTCCATTATAACACTCAAAATAACAAAACCCACATTCGAAATGTGTTATTTTGTTAAAATTCTGCATGAACTAGTTTTCGGCGTAGGAAACGCATTGGCGGTCAAGTGACGTCATCGATGACGTCATTTGACGTTTCCTTGACGTTACGTGACGTTTTGGCGCATACACAAAGCATAATTACATAGAGTCATTATTGGTCAAATAAAACCCGATGCAGTTCTTCTTTCGCTATATATGGATTTTACGGAAAAGTGTTATAATAATACATATCACAGTAGTCAAATTAAAAGTCAATTTTACTACCAATTTGGAGCTTCTTTTTCGAATCCCTTTCACGATATTATTGTTATTATTATTCACATAGAGGATTATCGTTTATTTCAGTCTAAGGATTTATATTTCATTGGGTGAACAACATTCTTTTTTTATTTTCACGAGTGTCACGGTGGAGATTGTGCATGATGGGATGGATAACGAATACGGACAAAATAATCTCGATTCTGGTAAGATTTTTTGCACTAGAAAAGGGACCTGGATTTTTTGTCGTTTTTCTGGTCGGTTGGGATCAATTTTTGGACAAAGTACAAATATTCTACAAAAAAGTCATATATCTAAGAAAGAGCTCACTAATGCGGGGTACATGCAACAAACCGCTTGAAAATTGACGCAGAAATAAAAAAAAATATTGCACAATTTCTTACCTGAAGCGAGGCAAATTTTTCCGTATTCGTTATCCATCCCACCATGCACTATCTCCACCGTGCACTTACTTTAACGATATCTTTTGTTATTACTGTGCCGGTGTCCCAGGGTAACGTAATGTAATCTTTTAAAGGGGTAATAGCTGTCAAAAAACCTGTCAATTTGCCAAAAAATAGGGTTTACAGTTACTGTATTAAAGTATGATCAAAAAGATGCAGAAAGACCGTACTTCAAGCGAGTAACCATGCGCTGTTTACCCACAATAAACGCATGTATATTGACATTCTAACTTTCCACGGCGCTGAAAAGTTTGCTGGGTGTTTACAATTGTGTCAATTGTCCAGCAAGATTAACCCGGGACATCTGCATATGTATAGTGCCACCACCGACCTTGAGACTCAAATGTACTTTTAATTGTTGACTAATCCACGTGAGAGGGGTTGTATGTTTATACTGTGTGGTGTATTTTTGTCAAAGTAATTTAATACTGCATCGTCGACACAAAGTAACCGTGGCCGAGTGGTAAAACAGCGTTACCAACAATTACAAGTTGGAAGATGTGGGTTCGAATCTCACATAGTTGCGTTTTATTTACCATCTTTTGTTTTTATTCTTTTTATTATTTTATTATTCATTTTTCCATCACCTTAAACACGGTGGGGATTGTGCATGATGGGATGGATAACGACTACCGACAATTGGGAACGATTTTATCAAGTAAACCGTGACGTAATTTCGGACAAATAAATAGTATTTCGTTGGTGTTGTTATATGTAACCCGCAAATAAATATCCCTATCGGCTCCTGTGGGGATTCGATCCTGGGACCTCTCACACCCTAAGCGAACACTCTACCACGTCGCTATAAAAGCTAGCTTGTACGGCGAGATAGTATAAGTGCCCCTTATACTACACCCGGCTACATACACCCCCTCGACAATTAAGATTCTTCCACGAATCTTTTTTCAACACCATCAACTCACTACTCTCACAAACCAACATCTCATGCAGGTTTTTTACGGTGGGCGCCAAATGTAACCCGCAAATAAATATCCCTATCGGCTCCTGTGGGGATTCGATCCTGGGACCTCTCACACCCTAAGCGAACACTCTACCACGTCGCTATAAAAGCTAGCTTGTACGGCGAGATAGTATAAGTGCCCCTTATACTACACCCGGCTACATATAAAATCTCGTAACTACGGCTTGAATCAACCCGTAGTTACGAGATGTTAAAACAACACCGACTGTTTATCAAAACATAACGGTGAACTCAGTCTATTTTTTGCACAAAATTTGATGACAACTCGCCTCGCTTCAGGTAAGACATTTTGCAATTACTCTATTATTTCTGTATCAATTTTCAAGCGGTTTGCTGCATGTACCCCGCCTTATCAAGCTCTTTCATCGGATGTATGACATATTAGATAACTCGTGATACTTTTTCCGAAATATTGTCCCAACCGACCAGAAAGCGAAATGGTAACGACTACTGCCAAATTAACCACGCTTCAGGTAAGAATTTATGCAATAACTTTTTTTTTCTGCATCAATCTTCATGCGGTTTGTTGCATGTACTCCGTCTTACTGAGCCCTTTTCTCAGATGTATCATTTATCTGGAACTTCTCTGTACTTTTCTCAAAAACCGATCCCAACCGACTAGAAAAGGGGCCTGAATTTTTTGTCGTTTTTCTGGTCGGTTGGGATCAATTTTTGGACAAAGTACAAAGATTCTACAAACAAGTTATATATCCGAGGAAAGAGCTCACTAATGCGGGGTACATGCAACAAACCGCTTGAAAATTGGAGCAGAAATAAGAAAATTATTGCACAATGTCTTACCTGAAGCGAGGCAAAATTTGTCCGTATACTCAATATTCGTTATCCATCCCATCATGCACAATCCCCACCGTGTTAAATACCGTTCTAAATGATAGCTTTGCACGTTGTTCTGAATAATTCAATTAAAGTAATACAATTGTTAAGTCATAAATGTCAGACATGTCTGATTTGTAGGCTTACATAGATATAACTCTGATGACATAGAACTCATTTGAATGTATACATATTTTGTATGGACGAAACACATGAAAAGAAAAAGACGCACTGCAAAGAAAAAAGAAAATAGATCGAAGAATAAAAAAATAAATCACGAAAAAAATCTAGTGGAGTTTTCTGGTATCGAACCCTGGCTAAAATATTTCTTTAGATTGGGAGACCACCACCTTACCCACTTTGCCACAGAGACTATTTGTTAATGAGATACTTGTTTTTAAATGGAATATTGTAACAACGGTTGAATTTAAACAAAGGTGTTCCGAAAACCTGTTTTACCTTCTTAGTTGGACTCGTCTGTCCAGAGGTCATGGTTTATTTATAATGACCTCACTTCGGCATTGTTTTGTTTAGACGCTCAAGTAACGGACTTTGCGCACGAAAATTAAGTTGTCCCGGGTTAATCTTGCTGGACAATATATACTGAAACAAAAAAGAAACGCAACTTCATTTTCAATTCCTTCTTACGCAAGACATCAAATCAGATTTAAACAAAACTTAATACGTTTAAAGCAATAACATTTCATCTTGAAAAGTTCACAAAATCTTGTTGGTAGTCAATTTCATTAGTAAGAAAACACCAAGTTTAAACCGCGCGTCAACACAATACGACAAAAAAAATTGGACGGAGGTCGAAAAAAACAATCTGTTTCGTTCAATTTGGTCTGATATTTGACTGCTGTGAAGTCAAAATGAGTTATTAGCGGTCTCCGTTGCAGTCTTAAACCTATCCCGTAGGTGGGGTTAACGTGATTATTCGGTCCTGCCTTGACGCTATATCTCTTGCACGTCCGCCTCGTGCTCAATCGGTTGTGGTCCAATTGAGAGCCAACAACGTAAACGGTAAAAAAAATGTGTCGATTTTTTGTCCCATCAATGTCTTACGACAACATTTTGAACCTTTTCCACCAACAACATCGGTGCTGCAGTTAGGCGCTGGTTTTGGCCTAGCCTCGCTATGCGTAGCGTAGTGAAAAGTGTGTGAACGCTTTGGTATCTTCTTCGTCTATGTTCTAGCTTGTGTTTGATGAAAATTTGTTTTGATAGTAGTCATCTAGAAAACACGGCAGGGGATAATCAGTTTTTAACAATTTACCATGTATCACGTGATGAATGTACGACATCTGAAGAAAATGGAACTGTATTTATGCGTATGGATGCAGGTATATTAAAAATGTACTCAACAGCCATTAAAAACATATTTTGTCGAAAATATTATGAAAAATTGTGGTTGCGTATCTTTTTCGTCCTAGTATATATAGATTTATATATTACATATTTCGGGTACCTGCAAAAGCCGTAAATATTCGTTTATAGTCGGGTGATCATGTGATACAAAGGTATCTAATAAAAGTGACACGTCACGCTAAAAGGGAATTTACGGGAAGTTCATAAAACAAAATTTCGAGAAACGACCCATACTAAGCAGACGTAAACTAGATGTCTTATTTAGAAAATGAGCACATAGTAAGATAAACACATAGTAAGATAGAGAATTTATTCAAGGCCCAGAAAATTACCTACGAGTTATGAGTATCGAATCTTCTCTGTCTGTGTAGTCCGCACAGGCTGGATATTATCTTTACCTTTATACTTTGCAGAAGGTTCCTCTTTAGTACGACGGGTAAAAAGTTTGAAACATTCCGATTTTCACGGGATTTCAGCATGTGCCTGGTTACGAATAAATGTTCAACTCTTACCCCAAATGACAAAAAATAAAACTCTTCTCAATTGAAATCGTTTGAAGACTGCATGACCAATGACATTGGAAATGTGAATTGTTTACGATATGACATAGAAAATATTTAGGTTATAGGAACAAGAGCTGTCCGAAGACAGCGCGCTCGACTTTCTAAGTTGCTTAGTATAAAGGGGGTATAACTCCAAATAGAGTGGTCCCAGGGTCATGGGCCCTGATAGTAAGGTAGAGGGTGTGATGGTGAATAAGTAATCCAAGTTTGGGTTGAATCCCTTTGATAGTATGGAAGTTATTGATGTTTGAAAAAACTTTAACCTTGGTTGCAACGCCAACGCAGACGCCAACGCCAACACCAACGCCAACGCCGACGCCCGGGTGACAGTATAAGCTCTCATTTTCTTCGAAAAGTCGAGCTAAAAACTGCTAACAATTAGCATTCCTTTCTTTTGTCTCCATGTTTCCTATGTTTTTGCAAAAAGGAAGTCCAAAGCAGGTCTTGTATGGGAAAGGGTTAAGCAGTTGAAGTTGTTTTAATAGTCATGCCTCACTCTTTCCCAAATAGCAATAAGTTAGATTGTTATCAATATTTTCTCCTATTACCTCAATGTGTTCTCAATCCCTTCTAATGGTGACATCAAAACAAGGTTATAATTGGGAAAGGGTCAGTTTGATTCTGCTTGACACGTCATGCTAAAAACGTGCTTCTATGAATTCAACAGAAGACCATATTTCGAGAGACAGATCACATTTAGCAAGCGCCAACGATATCCGTATTTAGATAATAATACGTATTAATTTGATAAGTATTGAATCTTTTAAAATAAGTTGTTTTGAACATAAAACTTAAACATTTTCATTCTTTCCCATTTAAAGGGGGGGGGGGGGGGGGTAACGTGTCCCCCCTTGGGTTTTTAGCTCGACTTTTCGAAGAAAATGAGAGCCTATACTGTCACCCGGGCGTCGGCGTTGGCGTTGGTGTCGGCGTTGGCGTTGCAACCAAGGTTAAAGTTTTTTTCAAACATCAATAACTTCCATACTATCAAAGGGATTCAACCCAAACTTGGAATACTTATTCACCATCACACCCTCTACCTTACTATTAGGGCCCATGACCCTGGGAACACTCTATTTGGAGTTATGCCCCCTTTATACTAAGCAACTTAGAAAGTCGAGCGCGCTGTCTTCGGACAGCTCTTGTTTTTCTTTTAATCACAATGCGTATTTTAATGCATATTTTGTTTCATAATTATTTAAT
The DNA here is from genome assembly GCA_963680895.1 of Fragum sueziense. Classification (NCBI taxonomy): domain Eukaryota; kingdom Metazoa; phylum Mollusca; class Bivalvia; order Cardiida; family Cardiidae; genus Fragum; species Fragum sueziense. The sequence continues at coordinate 11,205,214 of OY804603.1, forward strand.
CTTTTAAAATAAGCTATTTTAAACCAAAAATAAAATAATTTATTTTTTTCATTCTTTCACTTTTCAAGTAGTGGTGGGACAGGCTACATAGGCCTGAGTAACGTGTCCCCCCTTGGATTTTTTTCCTTTTTAATCATTATGTATATTTTCATATCATAACTAATATTTCGTGGTAACACCAAAGTAAATTGTGCAGAAATAATGTGAAAACAAATTTAAGTGGGGGGGGGACATGTTACCCAGTCCTGAGTAACGTGTCCCCCCCTGAACTTTTCTACAGTAATTCAGTGCATATATTAATTGGTATTATCACAAAATATGAGTTGTGATAATGATAATGATTGCAAATACATTGGAAAATAGTGATTTTTTAAAGAGTACTCATCTTCGCAAGCCAAGGATTCTACTTCCACTTTGTTCCTTACGAACCCTTGGCCGCTCGCTTCTATAGAAATCGAAAGTACCGCCGTGCCACCTTTCGGTGATAAAGAATCGCGGCCCTTTGCAGTTGCTATTTCTGGCCAATTAAACGCCTCGTACTAAAACGTGTTAGGCGATGCATCAAATACGGCTATCGATTTTCACGTCGGCCCACAGGGGCGTCCGTGGCCGAGTGGTTAGAGTCGCTGACTCAGGATCACTTGCCCCTCACCTCTCTGGGTTCGAATCCCGCCAGGGACGTATGAACGTTCATGTGAGGAAGCTATCCAGCTGGCTTGCGGAACGTCGGTGGTTCTACCCAGGTGCTCACTTGGGGTCTTCCTCCACCATTCAAAGCTGGAAACAGGTCAAAAGAAGGGAGTTCCTTCCTTGGCACGCCCAGTCTACTACTCGGTCATATGGGCAACCGGCAACCGAGGATAAATAACCTAAAAACACACACACACGTCGGCCCCGTTGTTTTCGCTTTGACAAAGAGGGCTTGTAAAGTGTGTTTTGACTGGATAATGGGTAAGTTATCGCGTCCAATGAAATCGCACGGCGGTACTTTCGATTTCCAAAGAGGCGAGCGGCCAAGGGTTCGTAAGGAACAAAGTGGAGGTAGAACCCTTGGCTTGCGAAGATGAAGAGTACTATGCCAATACATGTTTCCTCTTAAAAAAGTGAGAGAATATATATATATATATTTCAAATATCTAAATTTTATGTTCATAATGACATATTTTGACAGTTCAAAACGGGTTGCTGTATAAAAGACCGTTGTGGATATTAGACGACCTCGTGTGACAAACGTATGAGTTTCAGTTTTTGCACAAAAAGGCATCACTGTTTAATAAAAAAACTAGCATGTGTCAAATATTTATCGAAAGACATTGTCCCTCTTCTTATAGGCGGAGTTTTGAACAAATTTCAAGATATTTTGAAATATGTGGCTCAAATCAACCGTTACGGACATTAGCAAATTTCGACGACATATCTTATAAGACATTTTCTTTTATTTGTAACTACTTTTCCTTAAGATTGGGATAAATATTTCAAGGACACTTGGTCGATTTCAAAAATGTTTAACATTACTTTCTTTCACTTTTGTTGCAGATGTAACAGATCATGTTTAATTACAAAATGTGCCGGTGTAACGTAGTAAAGTGACCCCCATAGAATACTGACCCCCGGTCATTATTTTATATAGAATACTGACCCCCGGTCATAATATTATGACCGGGGGGGTCATAGTATTATGACCGCCCCACACGTAGAAAAGTGACCCCTCACGTAGAATTGTGACCCCCATAAAATATCGACCCCCTTCCCCACATTCACACCAAAAATTTTTCTCTGATATAAACCCAACTATGGTACCCGTACAACATAATTAACTCCATTGATAGTCATCGGGGGTGCAATTGCACTCGTCCATGCATGCGTCTGTATGTACATACAAAGTATTTTGACCGCAACTTTTCGTACATTATTGGGCGCACCCGATTCAAACTGGCTGGTTAGACGCTTCAGCCGCATCTGAATTGATTTGATTTATTTGAGTTTAACGCTGTGTTCAACTGCTATGGCCATATTTCGGCGGCTGGAGCACCTAATATGGATTCCTGGTATTTGAGTTATTGGGGTTTTACGCCGTTTTCAACTGCCAGGGTCATATCGCGGCGGCTGGAGCACCTACCCATGGATTCCTGTTGTTTCTGAAACCAGTACTACCACAACACTCTTACCGAGCCTCTTGCTGTTCACCTACTTAGGTTAACGATTTCAAACCCATTGGTGGGTGGCAATGTTGTCAGAAAGGGTATTAGCCACGGCCGGGGATCGAACCCGGGACCTCTCGAATGAGAAGCAAATGCGCTACCAACTGCGCTAAGGCTGCGGCATGTCCTGGTATTTCTCGCACCCGTACTACCAAAGAAAATACAAACAGAGTCTCCAGCTGCTCTCTCATAGATGATTAACACCCATTGGTGAGAGACAAATGACTTTTGTCAAATGTCAGAATCGATAGATGCCGAGCCAGGTTTGAACTCACGACCCCTTGTTTTGGCAGACCCCGACGTTACCGACTAAGCTATCCGGTCTCGGAGCATCTGCAATGGTTCTTGATCGTATGTACAGTAGGCAAGGGTGGATCCAGGAATTTTTACCAGGGGGGTCCGATCCCAAGATTTGTTCCGGGGAGGGGCGAGGGGGGTTCCAAGCTCAGATTATGGCTTAAAATGTAATAAATATGTAACGTTACACTAAATTTATGTAGTCAAAATCTAATTTTCGGCAAATGCAAGGGGGGGGGACGGACCCCCTCCCCGACCCCCCCTCTAGATCCGCACACGAGGTCTACAGTATGTTCATGGATTACGGACTTCTACCGATGTACATATGTGTGGAAAGGACAAATAATTTAAAAGGTTTCTGGCCGAAAATCACTTGTCCCTCAGCGTTGTGAGTTCGAAGCATACCAGTGTTATGTGTACATGTGTGTCTGCCATACGCAATTTCGTACTTGGCGGTTGCGTAATAATTAGAGTGATTCTGTTCACATTTAGTCACTTTAGCGAGATAGATCTAGTTATCTAGGCTTCTCAATCTGATTTAATATCCTGTGTTGACTTGGCAGTAAAATTTGAGAGGCACCAGTAAGGGGTCATCTTCTGTGACCTTTTTTCTGACCAATCAAATAAACGCTTCAACAATTGGCGAAGCGATTTAATCCGAAAACTAGGTTACGATGACGTCACATTTCAGTGTAGAACACGTCACGCTAAAGGGGATGGGAAGTCCATAAAACTTGATTTACAGAAATAAGTCAGACTAAAAAGGCGTCAAGCAGCTGTCGCAATTGGAAAATAAAGATGTATGATATGAAAAAATAATTATTCAAATAGAATCTAAAAAAATTCATTTAATTCTATCTAGCTTAACAGAAATATGAGAAAAACTTCTACAATAAGACCCCTTTTCCCATAACACAACATCAAATTGAGAAACAGAGAGAATATGTTCTTGACAGAATTTCACGAAGTTCATATTGAAGTTTCATCTAATTTGGTGCAAGAATTGTTGAGATTTTGCTTCGGGCAGACTTAAAGATCTAGACGCAATGTTATCATACATTTTTCATATGACAGGATTTTTGCGTATGACTTTATTATTGAATAAGCTACAGAACATCTCATTTATCACTGAAGAACAAAATTTCATTAAACTATGTTCATTGAATGAAGAGAAATTAGAGAAATACTAATATCTACATTAATGCCTCTTTTTCTGTGAAGCAACCTCAAGTTAAAAAAAGTGAGAACACATACTCAAAAAAGTATTTCAGGGATTACAAATGTGAAGTTCAATTGAATTTGGCCTAAAGGTTGCTGTAATCTGGCTGTAGACGGACGGACGGACGGACAGACAGACGGACGGAAGGACGGACGAACGAAAGGATACCATTGCGACTAAATGCTCCCCGATTCTTCTTAAACAAACGAAGATGTCATTTGAATCGATATACATGTAGCGTATTTTAAATTAGCAATAAGTTATAAGTAGGTGGGGGTCAGTATTTTATAGATAGAATCAGGGGGGGGGTCGTTATTTTATATGGGGGTCAGTATTCTATAGAAAGGGGGTCAGTATTCTATATAAAATTGTGACCGGGGGGGTCAGTATTCTATGGGGGTCACTTTACTACGTTACACCGGCGACAAGCATATTTTGGCACCCCAACCAACTTAATAAGGCTCTAATAGTAATGATTTGAAAAAGATCACATTGTGCATATAAAATGCATTCATTTTGCGGAGAAATGGGTTACAATACGAAAGAAATATCAACAATGGCCGACTTTCCTCGAAAGAGAGTCATACTTTTGACTTGCTTTGAATGTACACATTTAAAAGCGCTCTAAGAACCCGTCGTGCATCTTTATAAATCGTGCGTTTTAAAAGTCCGCGAAGACGCACGGTTTATAAAGACACGACGGGTTGTAAGAGAATCTTTACTGAGTGCAAGTTGGTAATAATCCGCTTTCGCCAAAGGCCAACAAGTCGCATGTATTTTGAAAAAGGAAGCATACATGTATTAGTCTTTAACAAAATCAAATTTTTGACACATTGAAAACCCCAAATTTGAAATCCTTAAAATGAAATATGTGACATTTGACATTAATCAATGAGTGTGACCCTGCTATCTCTCTGACAAGCTGGCATTAGTATAGAAATATTGAGAATTCATACCTTATGCACCGAATAAAGATAGGATTTATTGAAAATATATCGCAGAAAATATTTACGTTTATAGACATATTCTTCTTTCCATTAATTTTTGCCGGGGATGTCAGATCCAGTGTTGTTTAGGAAGAGTTATGGTGAGAGACAAATGACAGTCACGATATATATATAGTTCTATTGGCTGGGATCACACGTAGTGACATGGGAGAAGCTGGTTGTTGTCTCATGTTGCATAGAATAATTTCTAACCAAGATGAAAACTTCATTTTGAATAAATAATGAATAAAAGTCTCTTAATTTACTTGCAATTATCCATGCAAGAAAAATAAATCCTTTTCATATAAAATATTAAACTGAATTAGTCATTCAATGGAAAAGAGAACGGAGAAAAACCAGTTTTGTAGGATTAGCCGAATCCAAAACGTGGTCACATTTTAACTGTATTAATAATGATGGTAATTTCTTTCTCTCGAATTTGGGTTCTAATTACTTTCGCTCTCTTCTTAAACTCTAAAATTAGTTCCTGTGATACAGTAATATCTGCGCATTACGAAGTGACCCCTGCCGTTGGTTTAGTTGGCTTGTCGTGTCTTACACAACATGTAGAATACAACAGAGCTGTGAGGTTACATAATACATCCGGTATTTGTGAGAAGTTGGACGCGGATTGGAACTCTAGTCCGACCTATGAGAGCGGATTTACATACATGAAGATGCTGGCATACGACAGGCGCTTCCCTGGGGTAAGTGGTTTACTGGTGTATACGTTTTATCTGCTAACCTATTTCCACACGATAAAGCATTTGAGAGCTCAGTGCTAAACTATTATAAATGCATATTTTTCAGAAATTCATTTTTTGCGTATTGTTTTAATTAAAAATTGGAATTTAGACATTAAACATTAATGAAGGAATACACCATGTAATCTAAAAGTGAATTCTACCCCAAAATACCAGGGAATGTATAATCATTCACTTGAAATTGTCCTCTGCAACATATTTCTGTCTATAAAATCTATTAATGCGTTAAACAATCATGTCGACTGCAAACATTTGATGATTGTCGTTTACATTTACATGTAATTATAAAGCACAAAATATCAGACATCGTCATGTAGACAGATATGAATATTCTCAAAGTCAGGCTAAATTAATCTTATTCAACATGCCAAAAACTAGACTTAGTCAGGACAAAATTCTGAAAAAGTCACTTAGTTTTTAAGGTATAGGCATTTTGTGAAGAAAAGGGTTTGAGATCGGTTTTAGGGGTATTTGGGTATGCTGAATCCGAAAAACAATGTTGCCAAGCTGAAAAATGGCTTCTTCATCATCTAATTTGCATATTTTCAAAATGGCCGCCAAAACCTCAAATATGCAATTATAATGATGTTATTTATCAATTTTTCGACAGCTTTTGTACTGAATATGCCAAATTTCTTGTCAACAGACTAAAACTAAATGATCTAATACGCAATTGAGAAAAAAGATAGATTCATTTTTTGAAAATTACCGTATAAATGGCAATAAACCCCATTGAAACGAAAACGTTAATCTTTATTTTCTCGTGTGAAATGCAATTACATTATTCAAAACACTATTTTGAAAATGTTATGCATTAAAGATAAAGTTTCGAAGGCAGATATGATAAAGAAAGCAAATTTGAGCCCAGGCCCTTTGACCATATATTAATTCTTTTAGCATTCCTCAAACACGCCAAATTAAAAACCATGAAATAACTGTTCACATAATTTTGCCAAAATAATGATAAATCCTATCCACTATTGAAATCATGATTTGATTAAATTTGTTGTCAAGATATCCACAATAAATTCTTAGAAATATGAATCAATGTCCAAAAATTTTGGAAAACGGTTTACCGTATTCGTTCTAATAAATGATAGTGTAGTGTGGGGACTTCCATTTTGTGGGAAAATTCCATTTTTGCATCATATACACTGATGATTCCAAACTGTTCAAGATATAGTTACTAAATCGTTTTAATTTACATTTTGATATCCTTAAAGTCAAATTGTGTATAATTATTTGAAATTTAACACATATTAAACAGGTAACCAACGTTGGCACTGGACAATATTGAAAAGTACAATTATCTTAGATTTCAAAATTTTGTTAGATTTCAAAATTAGTTGAGTGTGGCAAACCTAATTCACTATGGTATGTTGAACTTCAATTTTCCAGAAGAAAAAAAAAGATTTGTTCATTTTTTTATCTACCTACGATATAGATAATACTAGAAACTGGATATAGTAACTAATATACTATACAATACAGATTTTCTAGTCAACAAATACACCTTACATAAACTTGAATGATTGAATATGGTTAAATTGTCAATAACATTACAGTGACAGATGCACATTTTCATCATGTTCCTGACATATTTCGAACAAGTACAACATCCATTAAAAGTCAATAGCTGCTTATCACATGTACATGTAGATTATATGTAAGCGATTCACCATTTGGTTACAGACATTTTGTAATACGTCAAAAAGGATTTTGACACCCATTATAGGTTCGAACCCACAAGCCCTGGATACATAGTCTCTGTTGTTATTTATTGAACTATTGCAGCTTTAGTCCGAAACTGTTAGAACTATAACATCTATTTAATAATAATACGTAAAGTATTGGCAGTTTCTTCGAGAGCCTCTATCATCGGTTGTGCACTGCCGAAGGAAAGACACGTAACATTTGTATGAAAATCCCTTTTGGAGCTGTGACATGACAAGGGCCATATCATTTGTCACGAATTGTCATGAATATAAAATATGGATTTCTTGGTGTATACCCCTTGCGTTCAAAGTTGACACAAGTTTAAAATGAAGGTTCAAAAATGGACGCCACACCAGGACATTAATAAGAATTGCCTAGACAGAGGCATTGGCGTCTTCATTGCTAGAATGTCCTCACACAAGGAAACCTTAACTGAAAGCCATGTAAGAAGGAAATAATTGTGATAAGAGAAGTGTTTATTCGCCTAATACTGCACAGAGTCTATAAAAGCTTCATTATTATTGACATGACATAAATTTCGCTTTGCCATGTAATATGTTTGAAGAATACAATTTTAAGATTATGTTCAAGTATTAACCCATAATATGCAGATGTTTGCATCAATTCCATCTGTAGCTGAAAAACCAGATATGTTATATGGAAAGAAACATTGTAATAATATTTATTTTTTGAAACGAGTGTTGGGTATGTTTCATATGATCAATTATGCTATTGGACCGAATACAAATATTCTGTTCAATGTTTTTGATAATGCTGAACTTCGTTGCTGACCCAAGATTTGCAAAATGTCATTAAAATGTAGTCGGATTTGATATGTGCTTTTTTTTGTATTCTAACAAATACAGTAACCAACTTATCTACATGTATCAAAAAGTTGTGTTTGTTTACAACACCTACGTTATTTCTGATAAAGACAGCTGACTTTCTTAAATTCAAATGTTTCATTTTAATACTTCTTGAAATCAGTGTAGTCGTCATTTATTCATGCATGCTACTAGATAACTTTTCGACGTTCTAAGAGGGGCCATGCTAGTATGTCAAACATAAAAGCATTTTAAAGCAGGTAAAATATATTTTCAAGAATTATATGGATTGGTCAACCTGTATGGATAGATACTTACTGTATCATGAAAATTCGCATCAAATTCATTTAGTTCTTCTATATATTAAGTTTATGAAGGTTATGGAAATCTTGGTACCAATGACATAATCCATTTTCACCCCAGAAAACACAATGTGCATATCACTTAAAAGTAAACTCTAATTGTCCCCATGTTGTTCTGACGCCTGAATATCTAGCATGGACCCTTTAAGTAGACAGGGAAATGTCTAATCACCAGCGAGAGCATAAATTTTGTACATGATCGTAATGCGCTAGCACTTAACGTTTTATTATACGAAGGCAGCAATTTTATATTTGAAAATTGTACACATTCACGTTCTTTGGCATGCAACTCAATTTAAAAACCGTATATAGGATGTGTTTTATTGGAAAAAGTACGGTGCTTAAATAGCTCTAATGACACTTTCTGTTTTCAAATCAATTCTGGTATAAATGAATAATGATATTTTTTCATAATGCAAGTGGGATTACGGAGCTCCTTCCAATCTAGTCATAAGTACCAAAGACGTGTTGAAATATTTAACTTAGCTTTATTTTGAAAATGACCTAAATCATTTTATGTAGGCTAAATATAAAATGTTCAAGATTTTTTGTAAATCAAAATGTATCTGTAAACGTCTAAAATGGTATTGTTGATAACATTTGTGTGTTTTAATGGTGCCTTTAAAAAATGATAAAAAATGATAAATAAATTCAATGTGAAAGTGATATTCTGTGCGTTTAAAAAGAATTTATTGTCAGTAAAACGGTAAAAGATTATTAAAAATAGGGTCAACGCAGTTCTATTTACTTTTAAAATTATTTACTCAATAGTTTTAAGTAATTTAAAGCAAAATATCTCAATCATTTGGTTATGATTATGCCAAAAACTTGAATTGAAAGGGATATTCTGTATGTTTAAAAAAGGTTTTATTGTCAGTAATACGGTAAAAGATTATTAAAAAATAGTGTCAACGGGGTTCTATTCACTTTTGAAATTATTAACTCATTAGTTTAAAACAATCTATAGCAAAACATCTGAACAGTTTGGTTAAGATTATGCCAAAAACTTTGTTGCTATATAGCGGATTTTATGTTTTTGGCAGCCATTTTGAAAATATGCAAATAAGGTTGTAAAAAAGCCATTTTTGTTCCTCATTTAAGTGGTAAACCATTTAGGTTTAGTCTATTAATATAAATTTTGCAATATTTAGAAAAAAACATGTCGAAAAAATGATACATAACAATATTATTATTGCATATTTGAGGTTTTGGCGGCCATTTTGAAAATATGCAAATTAGATGATGAAGAAGCCATTTTTCAGCTTGGCAACATTGTTTTTCGGATTCAGCATACCTAAAAACCCTTAGAACCGATCTCAAACCCTTTTCTTCACAAAATGCCTAAATGTGAAAACTTTTCTAAATTCGTGCCCTGACTAACTAAAGTGTATCTACATTTTGTCGGTCTTATGTAAAAGCCCCTTTTAAAAATCGAACTGTTAAACCTGTCAGAATATTTTCAATATTTACTCCTATTGCTGGTAATGCTGATCTAGCTGTGTTTATTGAACTGTATGTTAATCCATTGTTAAAAAATATTAAAACACCTCTATGACTTTGTTCAAAGAAGGCGAAATTAAAACAGTTCTCTGTATGAAAACTACCAATGGATAATAACTCCAAACAATATTACCGACAGAGTTATGTACAGTATTTTTGTGCGCTGCACTTTTCCATAATGATCTTTTCGCCTATGAAGTTTCATGATTCTACATTAAGGTAGAACCGGATACTTTTAAAACTTTAAGCTACGGTCATAAATTTGATATCTTTGAAAACTAGAAGTTATTTCTGGTTCAATTCCGATATTCATTTCCTCGTTCATGTCGTGACGACGTTACCACGACGACGTCAACATAGGCACCTCGCACGTTTTTTACGTCGAATTTCTGTAGTCCGGAAATGCACAAAATGGCGTTTTGGTCGGGCAATTTCAACGTCACGACAATGAAAATTTCATCGATGGAAAGATCTTTATAAACGTAATAAGATGATACAAAAATCAATTATTTCGGACTGACGACGCAGAAATAAATGACGAACTTTCATCTTTTTTCCGCGCCAGATTTCGATGAAAAACTAACTTTAGAGCAGAATTACGTAAAATTGGCCAGAACGATTTTTGCCATTTTTCATTATTATATTGCACGCTCATATTGTAAGCATTTGGTTAGAAATCAGAAAAATTCACCGTACCGATTTTTAATAAAACATATTCAAATATTGTTGGTATGCGTCAAAATTATGCAGTCGGGCGTCGGCAAATTTCGACGAAAAGGCACTTTACGACGGATTATCGTAAAATTGGCTAGACGGAATGTACATTATATTTCATTTTACATCCATACTGTAGGTGTTATGCAAAAAATCATAAAAGTTTACTGTGTCGTTTTGTAATAAAACGTGTTTGAATATATTAGGTATCAATTAAAGTTTGCACAGTCGGACGTCGACGTCGATTTTGAAACTACGTACGTTGACGAGCAACAAGGATGTAGACGCGCCGGGGTTTTCAAACTGCCCAAAGAGACCACATTTGTGTACTCAATTAGTCGGACAGCGAAAGTAAATCTCTATTGTCTAAGTAAATACCCAGCAAGAAGTACAGAATCGGGATAACAGTCGACACACTCATGAAAGCCTATATTCGAGGGGACAACGAAAACGGGATTGAAATGATACTTTCGAAAATGAATATGCGGAAAATATTGGTAACCAACATTAAAAAATGTCATAGAATAATTTAACCACTTCTGATCGCATGATGTGGCAAAAAAGAAAATGTAAAAATAATAAAATGAATAAAATAAATAAAAATTAATGCGAATATACATAACATCGCAATATAAAAAAATAATGTCTTTCGCATTGCATCAATTTCTATCGGATACTTTTTGTTTCATTTCTAATATCAAAATCGCAGTAGTAAATGCAGCTTATTTAATATCTCGTTAAAACGTTCATTCTTTCATGTCATCGATGAAAAATAAACAAAGACTCTATCATATATCCACAGAATTTATAAATGTTTTTATTTCAACCCAAATGTTACAATTGACCATTATCTAATTACGATGTGATTTTGACGTTCCGACCAAAAATGTTTGAGAAAACGTTTAGAGAAAAGAAGAAAAAAGCGACAGTCACAATTTCTCTTTTTATTTAAATATTTTTTATGGAATAAAATACACAAATTCCATTTAAATGCATTTGCATAAGTTTTTTTCTCGTGGAGCAGTTTTAAATCCTGGCCTGTGTTCATCCTTGTTGCTCATCAACGTACGTAGTTTCGACGTCGACGTCCGACTGTGTAAATTTTGATTTATACCTAAAACATTCAAACACGTTGTATTAAATTTGTACAATAAACTTTTCTGATTTTTTTGCATTTCACCTGCAAAATGGATGCAAAATAAAATAACATAAAATCACGGTGGCCAATTTCACGAAATTCCTTCATAAAGTGATTTTTAGTCGAAATTTGCCGACGCCCGACTGCATAACTTTGATGCATACCAACAATTTTCAAATATGTTTTATTACAAATCGGTACGGTGAATTTTTCTGATTTCTTGTCGAAAGCTTACAATATGGTCATGCAATAAAATAATGAAAAATGGCAAAAATCGTTCAGGCCAATTTTACGAAATTCTGCTCTAAAGTTAGTTTTTCCTCGAAATCTGACGTGGAAAAACGATGAAAGTTCGTCGATTTTTTCTGCGTCGTCGGTCCGAAATAATTGATTCTTGTATCATTTTATTAGGTTTGAAAAGATCTTTCCATCAATGTAATTTTCATCGTTGTGACGTTGAAATTGCCCGACTAAAACGTAATTTTGTGCATTTCCGGGCTATAGAAATTCGACGTAAAAACGTGCGAGGTACCTATGTTGACGTCGTCGTGGTAACGTCGTCACGACATGAACGAGGAAATGAATATCGGATTTGAACCAGAAATAGCTTCTAGTTTCAAAAGATATTAAATTTATGACCGTAGCTTAAAGTTTTAAAAGTATCCGGTTCTACCTTAAATGCTTTTATGAGTAATGATTCGGACAACAATTATAGAGTATATCTTGCTAAAGTTTGAATTTCTCCACTGAAATGGTCATTTGGACACCATTCGTGTTCAACATCATTGTTAGTCCCGTGATCCTCCCCACTGTGTAGTACTACCTTTATAACCATTTCCGACTTTTCTTCTGACTTAAAATGCGATTTCATGTAGAATTATGATTATGTTATTAATTCAGAATAAAAAAGTTTTCTTTTAATTTACAATTTACTTATTTTCCAGTCACTATCGATAAACGTAGATATGCCTGATGATTTCGACGTGGACAGTAGTTTTAAAGTTGCATTCAGAATGGAAGGTGCTACTTATGGATGGTAAATATTTCTTATATTATGTGGTAAGCAAGGTCTGGGTTGCGAAGCCTATATCCATAATATAGCCATTTAGAGATTCACACGACGTGAGGATTTTTTTGGCGACGTCGTAAACATTAGGCGACGGAGTGAGTCGATTTTAACGTGGCCGTATTATAGGTCTGCCTTAGTATTGGAACATATTGTGCAGGCACGTAGGAAGCAATTTCATATTGGGGGGGGGGGGGCTAAAGCATCATTGTCCGAATATTGGGGGGGGGGGGGGCTAAATTGAATTTTCTCAAAATTTTCAATGTGAAATAAGGAAAATTTGGCATTTTTGGCAAACTTTAAGGGAGTAGCCCCCCTAGCCCCCACCCCCTGTTCCTACGGGCCTGTTGTGTTGGGCGAGATATTTTTGCAGAATTGGGCGAGATATTTTTGCAGAATTGTCCGAGATTTTGAGAATTGCTACGCTAAAAGAACTAGTTCGACACAATATATTCGCATATGAATGCAATTAATGATATACTTTTATTTTTAATCCATGCCTATTACATCCCGGAAACACACACATCGTACAGTATTAAAGCTTGTTCATACCTTGGCAAATCAGATAAAAAAGGTCAAAAAATATTATGGGTAAAACAGCATGACTTCACCCACACAACAGAGACAAAGCACATGCCATGTACTGTGTATGAAAAGATTCGGAACTCGTTCATACAAGAAAAATGCTTGTATACAATATAGCCCAGAAAAAAACAAGCATTCTGAAGTATTGCATAGAAATACAAAGTCCCCTACCGGCTTTATGTATGTATATCCCGAGAAATTTTATCAATACCTGCAAGTGTTTAAAAGACGGAAAATCCGGAAAAACTGTAATTTCCCAGTATTCCAAGCATCAGTATCTTCCTCAAAAACTCAAACTGGTTCTGTATCACATAGATGAGCATGCAAACGCCAAAAAGTCCGGAAAACTGTAATTTCCCAGAAATTTTCTAAGTCCAGCATCCGTATCTTCCAAAATATCAACGGACCAGAACGAAACTCAAACTTGTTCTGCATCTCATTAATACACACTCACATACTAAAAATCAGCTAAATATCTGCAAGCATTTGGGCAGGTTTAAAGAAAATGTGACCAAAGAGTGACATTTAAATGTTAAGAATAGCAGCTAATTTTACAGAATATCATCCAGATTTCTTAATTAGGGTGGCTAAAAACTATTATAAATGGTTAAGCAGTGATCAATTTATATTTTAAATTCATATTTACTACTTTTTAGCTAAAATTGTGTGCACAATCTTAGAAAATGACAACAAAAAAGCGTTTCACTCCTGACTGCTTATATATTGCACAATATGAGAAATTGTAACCCACGAATCACTAAAAAGTAGAGTGCAGAATGCCCACAAGGTTGATGGCTTCTTAAAAAAATTTGAGTGGTAGATTTCTGGCTGAATAGACAAAAATGAGAACACATTTTGAAAAATAAAAGTATTTCACTCCTAACATAAAATTCAGAGGGGTATTGTATAAAACAGGCTCCACATCCTAAACCAATGAAGATAAGATAAAAAAGTAATTTTAAGATGATGATGCACATGTTGTTTTATGAATTACAAGTGCTTATTGTAGTATGCTGTCACTGTATTTTATTTACCATAGCTTAAAAACTTGGTAAAAGTGTTAAGTGTCACACAAAAACGTTTCACTCCTGACATTTTTGACATGTTTTAATGACATATCTTTTTTATTTGTGAAGCAATTTTCTTTAAACTTGGTACACAGTATATAGACACAATAACACATCTTTTTAGCTTTGATTGGGTTGAAAATGTTTCTCTGTAAAAGCCGTGGCATGTAAAAAGTGAATGGTCACATTTTTTTAAAACTTGCCCACTTAGAAAAAAAGTCTGGAAAACTGTAATTTCCCAGTAAATTTCTAAGTAAAGCCTCTGTATCTTAAAAAAATCAATGGACCGGAACGCAACTCAAACTTGTTCTGTAACTCATTAATACACACTCGCATACCAAAAAATCAGCTCAATATCTGCAGGCATTTAGAAAAAAAGTCTGGAAAACTGCAATTTCCCAGTAATTTTCTTAGTAAATCACCCATATCTTCATAAAAAATCAACGGACCGGAAAGAAACTCAAACTTGTTCTGTAACTCATAAATACGCACTCATATACCAAAAATCCGCTCAATATCTGTAAGCGATAAGAAAAAAAATCTGAAAAACTGTAATTTCCCAGTAATTTTCTAAGTAAATCACCCGTATCTTCCTTAAAAATCAACGGACAGGAACGAAACTCAAACTTGTTCTGTAACTCATAAATACGCACTCATATACCAAAAATCCGCTCAATATCTGTAAGCGTTTAGAAAAAAAAGTCTGGAAAACTAAGTGATGACGGACAGACGGACAGACAGACGGACAGACGGACGGACAGACGGACAGAGTGCAAACTTAAAAGCCCATTCGGCTTCGCCGGTAGGGGACCAAAACATGCGAAAATTAGACAAAAGGAGAATGTGTTTATTACATCTAGCGGCGTCTTCTTTTCCTTTTTTCTTCTTTTGATTATTTTCCCATATGCACAAAGGAAGTCCAAACCAGGTCTTGTTGTGTTTTTCATGTTTACCTTCGATCAAACAAGAGCTGTCCGAAGACAGCGCGCTCGACTTTCTAAGTTGCTTAGTATAAAGGGGACATAACTCCAAATATAGTGGAGCCAGAGTCATGGGCCCTGGCACGGTGGGTAATCGATATATTCAGAGCCACTGGCTCCGCACTTTAAGCATTATACTAGACTTCCGGTCCACGTGCGGCTCCGAAGTTATTTGCAGATTTTGGTAAACAACAAAAGGTAAGTGCTGGCTATTTTGCTTTTCTTTCTTCTTTGACTGACTCTAATCACAAAAATGCAATGCTATTCGATGCCTACGATATTTTCCCCTTGAAAAACACACAGGATATTGAGCAACACCTCTTATCTTTTTCTGAATCACTTTCATTCCGAGATCAACTGTACAGAAAACTAAAAGAGTCGGATGATATCTTTCTGTAAAAGTGTATGTTTTGAACCTGTTTGACTAAGTGTTGCTGTTTGAAGTATGGTTATTTGATAATTGAACAAGTTCAATGTCCCTCGAAATGTCACGAGACAAAATCATAGAAAAAATACTGAAAAAGGGTGCGGCTCTGATTATGTACGTTGGATCTGATTATGTAGGTTGGCTATGATTATGTACGTTGGCTCTGAAGTTGTTGACAAACAACTTTTCTGTTTGTCCAATGAATATTACTGAGGTGTAATAAATGACTTTAAAGGTATGTGTGATCATTTACAGATGTCATGATTTTATTTACAGATAGAGAGGAGGAAATACTCGTGCAGTATTTGTAACAAAGTATTTACACAACAATAAAGTGCAAAGTTCCATGAACACAATATACAAGAACAAAGTGTTGAACATACTTAGTGTACAATGTGATAAAACGTTTGCAACAAAACAATGTAGAAGACGACGGGAGGCAATAATACATCTAAACGTTAGACCGTTCCAATGCGATGTTTGTTCCAAAACGTTCGCGATCAAATCTAATCTCGAGGGCCACATGAGATCAGATCATGGGGAGGAGAAACTGAAGTGCCCAACCCCGGAATGTGAGGCAACATTTGCGTACTCATGGTCACTGAACGAGCACAAATAGAAATGTGGTGGTGTAAACCCGAAAGGCTTTGCCTGTCCTGTGTGTGACAAGCGGTTCTCATACTAGCGATCGTTAAAAGCCCACGACCAATCGGCACACAATGACAAGAGGTCAGTTTGTGAGATTTGCGGCGAGGAATTTGCATACTGCATACTTTGCATACATTTGAAGAAATATCTGAAGAGGAAGCATTGAGTCAAAAACTTGACATCGTCGCTTTTCAACGAAAACCTCGTAACTGCAGCTAAAACGACGATATCCTCGCCGCAAATCTGACAAACTGATCTCTTGCCAAATGCGTACCGATTGGTCGTGGACTTTTAACGATCGATCGTGTGAGAACCGCTTGTCACACACAGGACAAAGACTTTCGGGCATAATGTTTTGATGTATTATTGCCTCGTGTCGTCTTCTACATTGTTTTGTTGCAAACATTTTATCACACACTGTATACTTAGTTAGTATGTTCAACACTTAAAGTGTTCGTGGAACTTGGCACTTGATTGTCGTGCAAATACTTTGTTACAAATACTGCATGAGTATTTCCTTCTCTCCATCTGTAAATAAAATAATGACATCTGTAAATGATCATACATACCTTTAGTCATTTATTACACCTCATTAATATTCATTGGACCAATAGAAAAGTTGTTTGTCAACAAATTCAGAGCCAACGTACATAATCATAGCCAACCTACATAATCAGATCCAACGTACATAATCAGAGCCACACCCTTTTCCAGTATTTTTTCTATGATTTTGTCTGGTGACATTTCGAGGGACATTGAATTTGTTCAATTAACAAATAACCATACTTCAAAAAGCAACACTTAGTCAAACAGGTTCAAAACATACACTTTTACAGAAAGATATCATCCGACTCTTTTAGTTTTCTGTACAGTTGATCTCGGAATGAAAGTGATTCAGAAAAAGATAAGAGGTGTTGCTTAATATCCTGTGTGTTTTTCAAGGGGAAAATATCGTAGGCATCGAATAGCATTGCATTTTTTGTGATTAGAGTCAGTCAAAGAAGAAGGAAAGGCAAAATAGCCAGCACCTACCTTCTGTTGTTTACCAAAGTCTGCAAATAACTTCGGAGCCGCACGTGGACCGGAAGTCTAGTATAATGCTTAAAGTGCGGAGCCAGTGGCTCTGAATATATCGATTACCCACCGTGCCTGGTAGTAAGGTAGAGGGTATGATGGTGAATAAGTATTCCAACTGTGGGTTGAATCCCTTTGATAGTATGGAAGTTACTGATGTTTGAAAAAAACTTTAACCTTTGTTGCAACGCCAACGCTGACGCCAACGCCGACGCCCTGGTGACAGTATAAGCTCTCATTTTCTTCGAAAAGTCGAGCTAAAAAGTGCTTTCTACCATCAGAATTAATTCAGATAAGATCATAGGAAATTTATAATAAATTCAGCAAAATGCAAGTTAAAACATATTAACTATTTTAATCATCCAAAATTGAATATCTATGTTATACCTCACGATAAATGACCTGACAGAGTATATCATTCGATTAGCATGGGCTGCTCTGCCAGGTCGATTATCGTTAGGTATACATGTATATTGCTGTTGTCCACCCAAATTAAACTTGGACAACTTAATTTTCGTTTGTAAAGTCCGTTAGTTGAACGTCTTAACAAAACATTGCCGAAGTGGATCATTACATAGTTATGCAGATATCCTGGGTTAATCTTGCTTCACTATATAAGTATTTTTTATACGTAAATATTCCGGGTTTTCGCAATATCGTCGTGACATTCTTGCGGATGTATACCGTCTTCCTGTGTCAATGTATACAAACGATAACAGTGTGGAAGAAAAACGTTTAAAAGTGTTTGTTGAAGCGTTTGCAACGATTAAAAAAACAAGGTCAATGTGACCCTAAATCGCTCACCTGAGATGACAGACTTGATTATTTTTTTCGGTTGATTGAACATACCTCCCAGAAAGCTTACAGGGTTTTTCCAAGATTTGACCACGCGACCTAGTTTTTGACCCCAATTGACCCAATTTCTCGTACGAGATTCTTTCAAGATTGTCCGTTTGATCAAATTTCAGGTTGATCGGACAAAAATGTGGCCTCTAGAGTGCACGATTTGACCCCGTGAACTTGTTTTAAACACCAGTTGACCAATTTGCAAAGTCATACGAGATCACATCAAGACAACTACTCTGACCATATTTCAGGTTCATCTGTAAACAAGAGCCGTCACAGACGGATTATGCTCCCCGAACAAGTGTTTGTCACAAAATAAAAACTATCATACATTAAGCCCCCTTTTTCCATGACAGCTTTTTTGTACACACATTATTTATATAGAATTTGGTCTAGAACATCCTATTTATTACCTGAGCACAAAATTTCATTAAATTCTGCCCATTAGATGAAGAGAAATAAGAGAAAAACTAATTTTTACACTAAGGCCCCTTTTTCCATGACGCAGCCTTAAATTTTCAAACGGAGAAAAAGGTCCCTAGGTATTGACCCAGGGAGTTCACATGTGAAGTTTCATTGAATTTGGTCCAAGGGTTGCTGAGATATGGCTGTGGACGGACGGACGGACAGACGGACACACGGACACACAGACACACGGACACACGGACACACGGACGGACAGCGTGGCGACTATATGCTCCCCCGAAATTTTTTCGGGGAGCATAAAAATGTGGAATTAAGAGTGCAATCAAAGTTTTACTTAGATTTGACCTAGTGACCTAGTTTTTAAGCCAGATGACCCAATTTCAATCGCGTCCAGGAATTGATCACGAAAATTATTCTGACCAAATTTTAGGTTGATAGGACAAAAAGTGTGGCCTCAAGAGTGTAAACAAGGATTTTCTAAGATTTCACCCCGTGACCAATATGGCTGTCATTTTCTAAGATGACCGCCATCTCTATAGGTAAAGAAAATCGCGAAAATCTTTCTTTAAAAGATGCAAGCACCAAATTTTGCACAAAATGCTTCTCAGAGTAAACAATCTTCAAGACATTTGGTATCTATCATTGCTGCCATTTTCGGGCATGGCCGCCTTCTCTATAGAAGGAAACAAGAGGACTATGATGGTCCTTTATCGCTCACCTGAACAAAATAAGCCATAGATTTTTACGGATCAATTAATATTTATGACTTTAAGACTGATAACAAACTTATGGTCATCAACATTGTTTCAAGTTTTGTCTTTATTAGTCACTATTTGTGGTTGTTAGAGTAAAATTTGAAGGGCAGATAATTGAGCAAATTCTATTCTGATTATGCTGAAATTCAGATTCATCCAAGATCTTATCGTAATCAACATCATATCCAAATTTCGTCTTGATTATTCAATATGTGTCGTTGTTATCGTCGAAACGGCAATTTTGACAGATTTAAGGGCACATAACCGACACTTGTCTCATAAAATCCAAACTCAAGCAATGTCATATAATAACCAGCATTATGTCCAAGTTTCATCTTGAAGGGTCAATAATTGTAGAAGCAAAGTATAAACAAAGTTGAAGACAGTCGAAAGCGACACATTTGTCAAATTCAAGGGCGTTTAACTCATTACTTTTTAATGCTATCGATATAAAAGTAACCAGATAGTTTATAGGTACCAAGATTGTGTTCAAGTTTTGTCTTAATTGGTCTATAATTGCAGATTCTTCAGAGCAACAAGGTCAAAAAAGTTGAAAACGGCAATTCTGCCAAATTAAAGGAAAGAATATTCACGAATTTCTAATCCGATCAGACCGAAAATCAAACTCGTCCGAGATCTTATGGTTATCAATATTAAATTGAAGTTTCATCATGATAATATCATAATATCATAATAATTTTTAGGGAACAAACAAACGTCGAAAACGGCAATTTTGTCAGATTCAAGGGCACATAACTCAAACATTCTGGTCCGATCAGACCTAAAATCAAACTCACATGAGATCTTATGATCTCCAATATTGGCTACAAGTTTTGTTTTGATTGGTCAATAATTGTCGATTATAGAGTATACACAAGCTAAAAACAGTCGAAAACGGTAATACCGTCAAATTCAAGGGCACATTATTCTGGATTTTAGAGTGTGAACAAGGTCGAAAGCCATCGAAAACGGCAATTTTTGTCAAATTCAAGTGCACATAACTCTCAACTTTCTCGTCAGATCAGACTGAAAATCAAACTCAATCGAAATCTTATGGTCTCCAATATTATGTGTAAGTTTTGACTTGATTGATCAATGATTATACATGTAGATGCTAGAGTGTAATCAAAGTTAAAAAAAAAACACAGTATTTTTCGACATTCAATGGCAGATAACTCCGCACTCTCTAGTCTGACCAGGATCATAGTAAAACTTGTCTGAGAACTTATGACCCTTCGTGTTTTTGCCAAGTTTGATCAAGACTGTCTTACTTTTGTGAATGCTAGAGTGTAAACATCAAATTGTGGACGGACGAACGGACACCGGACAAAAAGTGACAACAATAACTCACCCCGATGTGAGTCAAAAACAAATAAAATCCTTAACTTTGAGATAAAATCGCCAAAGTTTTTCTCAGATTGCACTGTCTTAAAAAAGCAAAGTACCCACCAAGAAAAACAAATCATGAAAAGTTTCCAACGTGGTCGTCATTTCTATAGCTCAAAATATAGGAAAATGATTCTCGATGTGATATAATCACCACACTTAGCACATGATCCTCAGACGGTATTTACCGTGAAAGAAACAACAACATAGCTGTCATTTTCCGAGATGGCTGACATTTCCATAGATCGCAATACGGATCAAAATTATTTTCTGTAATACAAGTACTATTTTTTTTTACAAAAACTCTTTATGGGAGTAGATGTTCTTTGTGAAATATGATGTGATTGGCCATGCTGTTTTTCATGATGAATACCATGCTTTTTGAAGACGGTGCATTCTGAGAAACGTTTGTGCCAAATTTGGTGATTGTATTTCAAAGCTAGGGATTTTTTCGATTTTTCTATGTAAATTGGGGTGGGTGGGGTAAGATTTTACAGATTAATTAAAGTATTATTAAGTAATATAAGCATGGCGATTCAATTTTAATGACTTGTTCTAACTTTATTGAAGATTGTTATGAGTAAGAAAATTTGAACTTTTAAACTTCTTTGACAAAATGATTGACCAAAATCAGTATACTGACTAAATTTGTTAATCCCAGTATATTTTCAGATTCTTTAACCGTGGACGCGATGTGGGTGGACGCGGAACTGTCACCGGGCCTCTATCCAAGATCAGTCTACCGAAATATCCTGGTGAAACAGGTCTAGACACGCAAAAGAACAATTACTGATCATCAATCCAATTCTTTTATTGTTAGGTTTCAAGTTGTGGCGCTCGACCCAATTTTAGACACCATATATCTTAAAGTTCAGTTTAGACAGAATACCAACATGACGCTGATCAGAAGTAAACAGAACAAAGTCTGGTCCAGTAATGTGATAGCACCGCTACCTATCTTCACACCAAATACCGATCACACTGTGACTGTGTATTTACGCTCGACATATTGGGAGGTAGGTTGTATCCTGGATGGCACACTGTATTCAAGCTACAGTTACGCGTATGGCCAAACAGAAAAATTGTGTTGGTCACCTTTGGATCAGTAACAAAGGCATTTTAGACAAAGACCGAACCGAAAATAGGACATCAAATTTTAAGGGAACTCCGTGGTCAAATGAAAAGCGAAAGTCACAATGTTAATGTTAAACAATTCTGTTTACACTTATTAGTGTCATTTGAAAAGCAGTCAAATAAGAATAGTCCAACTTATTGCCATATGGTAAGTGGTTAAGCACAAGAATGGAAATAAATTTTGTGATAAAAGTAGTTTAAGTTTGAGTTCAGATGTTCAGAGTCTTAGATGTTACTGTATGAAAACAGATGAAACATTTTGTTTTAATCAGAGTGGACTCGCCTTTGAGAAGGTAGATGCACTGTCGTGAAATCAAAAGCTCGGGAACTAAAACAGAATATGTTGACAAGTAAGGTTTTCTTTGCCAATATACGACGGACAATCTCGGAGATATATTGATAAAATCATAGGAGCATGTAACTATCTAGACCAGGTCTAGACACGTCAGTGCCGCCGATATTTATGTGAAAGCTCCATAACCCGAAATGCCATTTGTGTTCTTTCAACTTACATATATAGAAATTAACTGTGATATTTCCTCCATTAAGAGTTAGGACTGTTCTCTTCATTGCTTTTTTAGACACTAATGCCTAGCCGGTCTTGTCGTATTCTCGGGTGATAGATTTAGTGCTAAGTGTTGTACTATAGACTTTCACTTTATTTTTTTGTATTGTAGATTCATTTGGACAGCGAGTTCTTCTACAGCTATAATCACGTATACACGTTCATCAATACTGAGACATCGAAAGCACAGTTTTGGTCTATTGGTGACGTATTTTGTAAAGGCATAACGTTCCAATGGCCATAAACTTGACCAGCAAACATAGCTACAAGAGCTTCGCAGAGCGGTTCATATACGCCCGAGAGGGGCTTGTCAGTAAAATTGGCCATTTTTTTTTCAATTCAAGAGCAGATAATTCAAACATGAAAAGTCATCAAAATTTTGTTTGCACAACAAGACACCATAGAGATTCATTGTGGCTAGTTTGATTAAATTCTAGTTGAAACTGTAGGAGTTGTACACAGGAGAAAATTGGCATTTTTGAGAAAATGGGCATTTTTTCTTAAATTCAAGGGTAGATAATTCAAGAACGAAAAGAGTTATCTAAATTCCGTAAGCGATGTGCACAACTAAACACCATGGAAATTCCTTATGGCAAGTTTGATCAAATTCTCATCAAAACTGTAGGAGGAGTTGCGCACACAAGAAAATGGGCATTTTTTAACGTCAAAAATATTGATTATTTTTACTTTAAATTACAATAACGATTGCTTCTAATGCTTTTTTGTAACTATCATTAGAGGGATGCTTATTTTGAACAATATTGTGAACAACTTTTACTTTCGGCAAGATTTGATTGAGTACGTGTTACCTGTACTGGTTCAAAGACCGCTTCGCGACCTTATCGTCCGTTTAAAACTTACTTATGTACAGGACATTCATCCCATGTGTAAATCAAACAACATAGATACTTTGTTATTGAATTGTACCAATTATTATCTCCTATAATATAAATGACCACAATCCAGAATCTAACAGATCCAACAGCTTCCAAGAACGCATCAATTAGAACACCTCGTACAATGCAAAATTGATTCTTACCATGGAATTCGATGAACTACTTGCAGATTAAGACATCAACAGCAACAACGAAAAACATTTGTCTGTAATTAATGTCAGCAACCAAGCGACAACAATACTGAAGTACACCGTTTGCAGTTCCAGTGCATTATATTTTTACAAATATTTAAACCATGCAAGTCCCCAAGTCCACATGTTTGTTCATCCGGATGACCTTGAAAATTCTTTACGAAGGGTAATAACTTTCGGCTACGAAATTGCATTTTGGTAAACATATTGTCGTTCCCATACTTCCGAGGTATGATCTTGATTATCCAAATGAGAATGCTTATAAATGAATGTATCACGGCGGAGATTGTGGAGAACGATGGAGATTGTACATCATGGGATGTCCAGTCAATTCTTTGCCACGTGCAGTCTGCGTCGTAGTTGCGTCCACCAAAATCGTACGTTGCACGTGCGTGCATCGCACGGCTTTGCCCAAGTTTTAGACGCAGACCGCACGCAGGAGCACGTACGACCGATTGAACTCATAGAAAGCAGTACTCCTTTGACAGAACGCACACACGAATTCGCATCACCTGGATAATAAATGGGTATACAGTGAGTTTCACACCTGCGAATCGAACTATTGAGATTAGTTAACAAGCTACGTAATTCAACGGACAATCAGAAGTAACCACTCGAATTGCAATTAAACTTAAGAATTGAGTCGATCCGGCGATACTCTCGAAGTCGATGAAAATCAATATGGCATCATTTATGCTACGGTCACAATGCGAAACTGCCACCGCGCGATTTTTTGACATCGTCGAATTCTTAAACTCGAATGCCACCGGGCGATTTTTTACGAATCGCTGCGATAGGTCACAAAGTAACTGACAGTAAAATGCCGCATGACGGGGCCCGGGCGGCGGCAGGCGGTTTCAAAGGTCCCGAGGTGCGCGTGTCGTCACAAAGATATCGGCCGGTTGCCGTCAGGTCGCAGGCCTTCCACCGTCAGCTTTGTACTGCCACCGCCCGGCGACCTGCAATATTTCACCTGCCACCGGCCGGCAATCATGCGTTCTAACTGCCACCGCCCGAGGCCCGCCCGATAATCTGACGGCGGCAGGCTAGTTTCTGAGGAATTTAAAATCTAGACTGCTCTCAAAAGTTAATATTGTTCTCGAAATATCTAAAGCTTCCAGTAGGTTGAATTGTGAATATGTCCCCTAAATGTGACGAAAATGGTAAAAGCAAGGCGCTAGCCCAAAAGCGCCTTAGACAAGAACCCGATACCCAGGAACTACTACAATCGACATGACTATAATATTGTATAGCGGATGAATGTTTCCTGATTTATATTCAGGGCCCCAGTCTGCACTCGATAGATCGCCACCCTGCCACCTAACAACACTAACGGCCGCCTCCTTGCTGCCTTTCAACCTCCGCCCTACCATCGGCAGATATTTAGAAATCGGACGGTGGCATGTCAATGGCATGACGGCGGCAGGCCGGGTGAAGGAAAGTGGCAGTAACGATTTTCGAAGGCCTTCAAGCACCAAGACCGAGCAAAAATCGCGATGCAGCCCGCCTGCCACTTGACAGCCACCGCGCGGCTTCGAAATGCACCGGCCGGTGGAAGGGCGACTTGCAAAATTGGAAAAAATCGGGCGGTGTCAGTTAGAATTTTAACTTTTTGTTAAAATTGTAACTGCCATCTAGCGGCGTTCTAAATGCCAACTGCCGCCTGCCGATGTTGCCTGCCGCAGGACGGCCGTATAGCTGCCACCGGCCGAATTTGTCGGATGCCGCAATATGTAACAGGTATTGATTTTTATGCGTTATCTTATCGATCAAATTGTATATTGGCGACTTGACCTTGTTCGTGTAAGTGAAGCCTTCGCTAAAAAAGACTGAGTAATGTTCTGTAGTCAGCAGCAACTGGATGAACCGAATCAAATTTAAATGAACAATCCAAACCCATTATGTTTGGAAGTAGACAGCAATTAGAGCTAGAAAGCCACGAAGGATTGGGGTCGCTTCACATGCCTGAATTTCGTGCAATACTTAATCCAAGTTTTGATTAGTTTGTGGTTCATAGAACAAAAGGAATGTTATGCAACTTTTGTACAAAACTATATTGTTCAAATTGTGTGGTTCTTGAAGCAAAGTAGGTAAAACTATATGACTGTTTGCCATTTGAGAAAAGGTAAAAGGAAATGGGAGAAAATTCCATCTTAGGATGATAGGAGCAATTAAAATTTTCCTTCTTCCAAACATATCTAAATTAATAGACCATCGATTACTCCAAAATATTTCACATTTCTAAAAACAGATTTTTAGCAAAAAATAGATTCTGGGAAATGCCCTATTGCAAATGCAAATGGCTGCTCAAACCTGAATTTCCTGTAATATCAAATCGAAGTTTTAATAAGATTTTTCAATAATCAATACTTGTTGTTCTCAAAGCAACAACAAAGTAACTACATGTAGAAAGCTGAAAACACCTTCATATTAGATCTAATGTTTACCTAGATTTGTCTTTATTAGAGTGAGTTTGGCTGTTAGAGTGAAAACAAAGTCACAATTAGCAATTTTGTCAAATTGAAAGGCATATAAATGAAGAATTTTTATATTCCTATCTAGCTTAGAATCACACTAAAGCCAGATCTTTACTTCACCTACATCTTTTTTAAGTTTTGACCTGATTGTCCAATATTTGTGGATGTAAAGAGTGTAAAAACAAAGTCAAAAACAGCAATTTTGTCAAATTCAAGGGTAGATAAAATTAATCATGATTTAAATTTGCAATGAAGCTAAAAATTACACCAATGCAATCTTATGGCCAGTAAGATAATGTGAAAGTTTCATGTTAATTGGTGGATATTTGTGGATGTTTGAGTAAAAAGGAGGTCAAAAATGGTAATTTTGCCAAATTAAAGTGCACATACCCCAATATGTACTTTTCAAATCAAGCTGAAAATACCACTTAGGCAAGATGTTATCAGCACCAACATTATGATGAAGTTTCACGGCCACCAATCCCTCTCATTCATTGCAAAAATGCTATGAGCGAAATCTCAGAAGAGGGACTTCCGGCTATGAAGAAACGGGACCCATTTTGTGAATGTAAACACACGTTGTTACTTTAAATCGGTGATTTTGCCAGTTTTTGGCTGATTCTCAAAAATCGGGGAATGCTTTTCGATGGTGAGTGTATTTAAACTTCTTTTGGAGTATGTCTCCTCGGCATGGTCTCACCGTGTTTGCTTCAAACTGCTTTGTCATGCGATCACAGTGCTGTGTTTTGAAGACATGTCAAAGTTGATCGAAAAATTATGGTTTAAATACTACTATAATTCCCTTCTATACAGGTCCCATAAGCTTCGAATGCTTTGTCTTATATATACATCCATTAAAATCCAATGACTGATTTTCTGATAGAGAGAAACAGCTAAAAAAGTAATAAGCTATGAAGAAGAGAGATCAGCTATGAATAAAGGAGGCTAGATATGAAGAAGATATAATACGCTATGAATAAGAGCTCGGATATTCAAAGCGTCGGGTTTTGACTTAATTTTGCCTTTTCGCTATAATTTTCGCTCGGAAAGTGATACAAATTCATTGTTAATACTATTTCACATTTGGGATTCTAAGATCAATCTAATTACCAAATTAGCCTACTTCAAGACTTTTCGGTATACAATGTGGTTATATTTGGAATGATGATATAATTATGTAAATAACGTAGGCCTGCACATGCGGACGCCAATGTCATTGTAAACTATTTAGGCAAAACTTGGCAAACCGTATAAGAACCCTAACATTTTAATAATTTTAAGCCTACGCAAGATACATTGCATGTATTTTGAATGAAAACAGGTCTTATTTATATGTTTTTTTGCGGCCAGTCGAGCTTTTGTCATTGCGTTGTGTCCGTCATGCGTCCGTCAGTTATTTTTTTCTTGTATGCACTCTAGAGGCCACATTTTTGTTCGATCAATCTGAAAGTTGGTCAGAATTAGGTTATTTCATCTAAGACACCCCCCACACACACGACAGCCTCCGGAAGTCGTCCTTAGAGGCAAAAGTCGAAATTTTTAAACGGGGAACGGTTGACTGTAAATCAAATAAAATAACCATCTTACCGGCTATTAACGAATGCATTCAATTTTATTATTTTTGTTCCACTTAAAACTGCGCTTTATTACTGTATATTGAATGCACGTGCGCTTTATCGGTGTATATTGATTTAATGCACGTGCGACGTCATTGTTCGTTTTCGTCTGAATGTCACTTCCGACATGACACTAAACTTGGCTGATTTAACCCTCTTCCGAGCACCACCTGGCCGTGGCGTATGCAGCAAAGATAGTTTTAAACATGAGGAAGTGATTGAATGACGATAATCAACATTTAATAAAGACTTTTTCTGCAAGAAGTTTCATCGAACATGAATAAATATATTTTCGTCTGATGAATGACGAAAGACGAACGTACAAACTAAAATGAACTTGAGCATTCTACACACGCGACAGCCTCCGGAAGTCTTTCTTAGAGGCAAAAGTCGAAATTTTTAAACGGGGAACGGTTGACTGTAAATCAAATAAAATAAACATCTTACCGGCTATTAACGAATTCATTCAATTCTATTATTTTCATTCCACTTAAAACCTCGCTTTATTACTGTATATTGAATGCACGTGCGCTTAATCGCTGTATATTGATTGAATGCACGTGCGACGTCATTGTTTTCTCCGCATGTTTTGGGAGCCTCGTTTTAATAATGTCGATTTGTTACTATTTTTAGTAACAATTCTCATGTATGTTCTAAAAATGCATTTCCAAGTGATGATAAGTCAGGCCCGTAGTAACAAGTCGGGGCATGGAGGGGCTAAGACCCCCACCCCCAAAAAGGTCTGCCCAAAATGCTGATTTGTCATTATTTTGCACTGAAAACTTTTGGGGAAATCCAATTCAGTTCCTCCAAAATTCCGACAATAGCAAGAACAGGGGCTTTAGCCCCCCCATTAAAAATGTTTCCAGTCCTACGCGCCTGTAAGTTACCGGTCGGCATTTGATACATGTTTAAGGTGCATAACAATAAATATCGTTCTATCGTCTAGAATTTGATTTTTCAAATGAAATTTGTAAAAAATATTGGAATTTCTGTCTTCAATTCTTCCTAAACGCATAACCATTCAGTATATGTGAGTGCCAAGAAAGAACTATGAAGTCCGCGCTTCTTCATAGCTTGGTCCCCCTTATTCATAGCTACTCTCGCTTCTTCATAGATTACTGCTCTTCTTCATTGCGTACTTGTTTTTTCTCATGAATAAACAGAGGTTTTCAAAATAGTACGTGCGGAATACTAAAAGAGACCATAAAATAGTAAACTGAACATGTCTCATTCGAAAAATGCATACGATAGCGCCGTAGGAGTCGTTTATGTGTCGTTTATGTGTCGTTTGGTTTGTAAACATAAGTGGGTGCACTCACTTCGAAAGTAATTGCAAGTTTACTCTGTGAGCTAGAACAAAGGGCTTTGGCAATATAACACATCATTCATTACTCCATGGAATAGCATTCCGCGATTTTTGAGATTCAACCCATAACTAGCAAAATAACCGATTTGAAGTAACAGCGTGTGTTTACTTACTCAAAATGGGTCCCGTTTCTTCATAGCCGGAAGTCCCTCATCTGAGATTTCGCTCATAGCATTTTGCATGTATGAGAGGGATTGGTGGCCGTGAAGTTTTGTCCTGTTTGATCAATACCGGTATTTGAAATGGCCAGCGTGAAAACAAAGTAAATCAGCCATTTTTTCAATTCAAGGACAAATAATTCCAGACTTTCTTGTTCAATCAGAATTAATTGAGGGAATCTGAAAGAGGTCCACCTAAGGATCATTCCCGTGAAATTTGATTGAAATCCATCCAGTAGTTTCTGAGGAGAAGATTTTTAAAGAAAAGGTTGACGACCGGATAGACGGACGCATGCACGACGGACACATCGCCGTGACAATAGCCCGCTGGCTTGAAGGCCACTGGAGCTAAAATGTAATACAACAATAGTAAATATTACACAGACCGTAAAATGTATATGTTATCTGGGAGCTTATATTGACGAAATACTTATCTCAAAAAAAAAAAAAAAAAAAAAAAAAAAAAAAAAAAAAAAAAAAACACATGAAAAGATGTGTAGGGCAGTCACGTTGATCTTTCGTAACCATGCGCAGATATCTAGCTACTGCAGTAACTTTCTTGTATTAAGCTTTGTTCTCTCCCATTTACTGCTACGTAATTCTTTTTCTTATGACACAATACTTTCTTGAGACCCCGACTCATAAATAACGATTAATATTGACCTGTTTTTGTCGGCCTATTTATGATTATTTATCAAAGAAATTGCAAATTGATTGAATAAATAGACATTTAACTCTCCTTGGGCCTAAAGATATCCCAAATCAAAACATAATTTTGATGTCCTTAATACAAAAATAGATGGTCATTGAGAAAAAGTTCGAGTCAAAAGACAAAATACTGATTAGCAACCACGTCTCCATTTAGCCTTCAAAATTGTCTATGCTACATGTACATTGTACACAAATTGTTGTCGCTAGCAGAAGTTTTCGAAATGGAACGGTCTTTTAAAAGCCGTTAAGGAAAGTGTTTAGCAAATAAAAGTTTAGCACTCCCGTCCTATTAAATTAGCAACTCTTTCAGAAAAAAAAGAAGGCCACATGACGCTGTTTTCCGGCTTGAAAACATTATAATGAGTTTGGTAATTTCTACAGACTGCAGAATAGATGTAGATTACGATTTAATTTTTCAGGTAAATAACAGAAATATTGAACCCTAAGAACAACATGTTAAATATCAGAATGTTACTGTCTTTTTGACAACTCTTTCTTTTAGAAACATGGCAACCAGGTCTTGTTCGGGAAGGAGTTGATTGATTTTCCGGATTTCTGGACAAGATCCATATCTCAGGTTTTAAATAATAATGATCAAAACATTGCATGTTACGTTTGTTGAAGTATGCATGAAAGTGTTAGTGATGCAATACCATAATTACGTCTGCGACTAAGTAATATATACCCTATCCAAACAAGACTTGTCTGAAATATTTCTGTCAAAAGAAGAAAGTGTTAATAATCCGAAATGCCGATAACAAATATGTCTTCTGTGTTACATTTCACAATTCTGCCTATTTAAACAACTTACAATGTTATAATCACTGTATGAGGTTTTAGATTCTCGTCGTTTTGGAAAAGCGGTTAATTCCGAACTCCTTCGACTTTAACCCTTTTCCAAACAAGACATGGTTTTGAAGTTCCTAAAAGAAAAGGTTTGGAAAACATTTAGTCAAAAGAAGAAAATGCTGAAAATCAGCATTTTCTCCTTTGCCTCAATATTTTGCTATGCTATATTGATCACAAATCCAGTCTTTATCAACAGCCATTCTTTCATCTGTAGCATCCTTCTAATTGGAATAGTCTATATTTTGGTCGTTTTGGAAAGAGTTACAGGTGTTGCGGGCGAGAAAATGGATATTGAAAAACAAATGTGTGTAGAATATATCACGCAAAAGGTGAAGAGAAATCAGAAATACTTGTGATTATCGGCCATTTATTGTTTTGCGTCAACGTTCTCCACTTCATCAAGGGACGTCATGTGTTATTTTGGTAAGAGTTAAGGCATCTATTAGTCAGACTTGTAATACGCTTGTTTTATTATTCAGTTCAAACAGGTTCAGCAGTCTTTCTCTTCCCCAACTTACTGTACACTTTCGTAAAACAACAAAGGAATTTGACAACACTAAGAGAAATGTTTTGGATGAAATAGCAATAAATCTTGTGCTAAATTTAGACTGGGTTTTATACCGTCATGTGTAGATAAATCGTCGGCGTTGTTATAAAATCTGGTAACTATACTTGCAATCAAGCTGTTGTTGCAATGTTTTAGAAAAACACCTACGTAATACTCTTGTTTGTCCGACATTACGTCACAATTTGCCTGATAAAATCATACCATATTAATAGAGAGAAAATCGGTGTTTATCAATCAGGGTTTTCTATTTCTTCTCAACATTTTCTACCCTACTTGAAATTGTTATTTAAATGGCATCAAGTTTAATGCACATAAACACTCTTCCAGCGTAAGATACCTTAATCGCGAGCGATGGTTTGTTTTGGATCCTACATGCGACACATATACCGAGTTGTTCTACTCCTTGTTTTTATCGTGAACACTATTTGTGACAGAGTTTCCGTACATTACGAGGTTACGCCGGGAGCTGGACTAGCGGGATTGAAATGTTTGTCGGAGAATGTACAGTTTAGACGCGCCGTGCGTTTCAATAACACTTTAAACGTTTGTGAAATGTTAGATGAATTATGGAACACAAATGTGACTTTTAAACCCGACTATGTGTACATGCAGATGTTGTCTTATGAGGAACCGTTTAAAGAGGTATGATATATTGTCGGTCATGTTGAAAAAAAATTTCATGTAGTTACGACAGTTTCCAACGTGACCAGCTGCTTTGTTTTGTGCTTGGACCTGTCTGAAATATACAGCTTTACATGAGTTTGTACTTCCTCATTTATATAACACTATTGTATGTATAATAATAAGCATATACATAATTTTCTTAAACTACTTATATGCTACTTCATTGCCATATTATTTCTTGAATGCTTTGAAACTGACCAATGATATAGATTCAGTTGCCAACGCCATCAAAGTTGGGTTTGAGTCGAGAATTGAGTTTTACAGGGAGCGAAGGAATTCTAATTATATGCAAATCCACAACCCAATGCACTAGGTACTCAGTTGAATCGCCTTGATGACACAATTCCAATGAGTACCCACAACACAAAATAGTATTGTGTACTTTGAAAGGTTATTACCTGTTTGGGTTAGTCTGTCAATTCATGGCAAACGTACTAGGACGTGAAAGAAACACTCCGTAATAATGTTTGCAACGCAAACGTGTATTTCCTTGTACAGACGAATGAAATAAGGCCAGGTTGATGCATAGTCAACAGAGTAACGGTTGAACTGTACAAAAACCTAAATATGCCTTTCCATGTGCCCGTGCTCAAGAACCTAGAGTTTCTTTTTCTTTTAAAATAATAATTAGATCTGAATATTTCATTTCCAGAATTTTACAGCGAGATCTTCGTTTCCGCCAAGTTTCGATGTTGGGTGCTATTTTGATGTTGTTTTTAAAACTCCAGCTTCACGACCAAGATGGTAAGATAATGTGCGCTGTGATCTGGAAGAGTCTTCAGACATGCATGGATCTAGATCAGCCTGTATGTACACATGGATCTAGATCAGCCTGTATGTACACATGGATCTAGATCAGCCTGTATGTACACATGGATCTAGATCAGCCTGTATGTACACATGGATCTAGATCAGCCTGTATGTACACATGGATCTAGATCAGCCTGTATGTACACATGGATCTAGATCAGCCTGTATGTACACATGGATCTAGATCAGCCTGTATATTGACTGTCGGACCAAGGTCACCGATGTTCTCTTGTTTGCTTGTATTGAAGCTACTGAAACCATTAGAGACAATCATGAAGCTTTTTCAAACTTCAAATGTATGTAACTTAACTAGGATCAAAGAGGTTTGCAGACTATAAAATAATTAATTTAAAAATTAAAAAAAGCTGTACCTAATGACATAGAAAAAGGAATGGGGAATCTGTTGAATATAACCGTTACTCATCCGTAATTCCTCCTTTTCTCAAATCATGCATACCGTCTTTTCAGGGTTAACATATTAAATTGATGTATTGATGTGTCAAATGTATAATATCATTATATTGACCATTTTTTTATAATTACGTGCGTATTTTTTCCCAAATGGCGTTTTTAATATTCACGATTGACCAAGCATGAAATCGAATCTGTCAATAATTTGTTTTAAGAAGGTAAGACGATTGTTTGAGAATGGTATTAGAGAATATGTTTTTATCATTTTGAAAATCGCCCGATGGGATTCATTTAATATATATAAGAAAACGAATCGCATTTTTTTTTAAGTTGACGGGGTATGTGCATGGATGCTTCACTCATTCAAATAGATGTTCTCTTTAAATCCCACCAAAACTTTATAAAAAAAGGGCTATACAGTTGTTTTTTTTTTCCAAAGAAGTACGCTATATATATACTGACGCGCAAAAGAAACTATGCATTCTGTTAAGGGAGAATGCACTCTTATTCGAGCAAAAAGATCTCAAATTTTGTATCACAATATCCATGTTATTGGCATTTGGATGTCTTAAAAATATTTGATTTATATTAACTATTGACAGAAGTTTCCTTTATGTTAACAAAACAGATGATGAACAAGATGTATTTGTGAAACACCATTGTCCCCGAAATGGCCATTTTTTTCTAAAATGTTAAGTTTTCGAGTTAAGGGTTGATAAGGGTTAACAAATGACTTTGAAGATGGTCAAATTTCATGGAACAGATAGATGTCATTGAAAGGAAGTTGCATACCAAATTTGAGCTTTGTATGTCAAATACTTTTGGAGAAGAAGGAAAATGTTAAGTTTTCCGGACAGACAGACGGACGGACAGACATACGGACAAACGGACATGAGTAAAACAATATGCCCCCGATCTTTCGATACGGGGCATAAAAATAACAGTTGCAAACTCATGGTGTTTTATTCATGTGTGTTTTCAATTCCTGCTGACATCATAAAACGTTTTGACATATTTATGCGGTCTAGAACAATTGTATTGCTTGCTACACTTGGAAGGCAGACCAAATACTGGGTTTGTATCAAATAACTAGACAAGTAAAAAAGGTACAAGAAAATCCACATATTTTTAAAAATCCACAAAATGCTACGAGTCTGTAACTTTTAATTTTCATCTTCTTAAAGCAAAGGACTATTAATGGTACGATGTCCGATAAAAATAAACTATACGTCAATATGTTTTTGAAAATTTTGATACGACACAACCTTGATATTACTTGGCTTAAATGTGCACAATTCCGATCTATAACCAGTTGAACACTTTCTTGTCTATGTCAGTATACATCTAATTGGCTTCATATTGTCGAATTTCAAAGCGTTTTAAATGTTTCAGGTTTAGTTTTAAAGTGGTCGACTGGTCGAGTGCTGTCAACACTACGTTCCTGCACGTATACTTCCGGGCATCGGAAAATATAACGGCTTTAAAAAGTCGATTCTTTGGCACCTGGTCGGAAGAGGTCACAACATACAACCCAATAACGGAATATAACGCAGTTTACAGAGTGACGGTGTATTGGCATAATACACACTGGAGCGTAAGTTTTGAAACATTGCATTGTTTAAACAATCTGATGATATAGGGAACGATTTTATCAAGTTAATCGTGATGTAATTATGGACCAACATTTCGTAGGTGTTGTTATAAAATCTTGTTACTACGGCTTGAATCAACGTTTAATCAATACATGACGGTAAAACTAGTCTAATTTAGTACAAAATTCATTGCTATTACACTTCTCAATCGAAATGTACTGAACCTCAGAAATAACGCACCACTTGTTCTTGTTCGATATTTTTTCAACAAAATCCTTTATTTTGTTGATACAGTATTATATCACGGCCACCAATCACTCTCATTCATTGCAAAAATGCTATGAGCGAAATCTCAGAAGAGGGACTTCCTGCTATGAAGAAACGGGATCCATTTTGTGAATGTAAACACACGTTGTTACTTTAAATCGGTGATTTTGCCAGTTTTTGGCTGATTCTTAAAAATCGGGGAATGCTATTCGATGGTGAGTGTATTTAAATTTCTTTTGGAGTATATCTCCTCGGCATGGTCTCGCCGTGTTTGCTTCAAACTGCTTTGCCATGCGATCACAGTGCTGTGTCTTGAAGACATGTCAGAACTGATCGAAAAATTATGGTTTAAATACTACTATAATTCCCTTCTATACAGGTCCCATAAGCTTCGAATGCTTTATCTTATATATGCATCCATTAAAATCCAATGACTGATTTTCTGATAGAGAGAAAAGGCTAAAAAAGTAATAAGCTATGAAGAAGAGAGATCAGCTATGAATAAAGGGGACTAGATATGAAGAAGATATAATACGCTATGAATAAGAGCTCGGATATTCAAAGCGTCGGGTTTTGACTTAATTTTGCCTTTTCGCTATAATTTTCGCTCGGAAAGTGATACGAATTTATTGTTAATACTATTTCACATTTGGGATTGTAAGATCAATCTAATTTCCAAATTAGCCTACTTCAAGACTTTTCAGTATACAATGTGGTTATATTTGGAATGATGATATAATTATGCAAATAACATAGGCCTGCACATGCGGACGCCAATGTCATTGTAAACTATTTAAGCAAAACTTGGCAAACCGTATAAGAACCCTAATGCTATGGTCACACATAGCCGGTTTCACGATACGGGTCCACACGGAATCAAAACCGTGTCGACCCGTGTCGACCCGGTTTAACCCTTATTGACCCGTATCGCCACCCGTTTAGATTCCGTGTGCGGTTTGTGAGAACGATACGGCAGAGAACATGTTTTGACTATGTTAAAAAATTCGACACGGATTTCAAGTCCGTGTGCGGCAACCCGGTTCATAATGCATCGACCCTTTTCAACCCGTATCTCATTCTTGTACCGAATAATGACCTCATGTCTAGCGGTACAATGCACGTGAACTGCATGGAGTCCCATACACACTCCAGTGCGCCGGCGGTACGGCGCGGGCCGGTTTTTGGTAGTATTGTCGAGATACCTCGAAGATATGTCGACGCATCGGCCGACGTAAAAGCGATCTTTATGTGATTGACGGGTTTTGGTAACATCGGGAAATTTTTTGGCGATTAGTTGAATAGACATTATTGATTGATTGACGACTTTGCCGACGAAAGTAGTATTTTTGTATGATCCATGAGATGTCAGCCTTTCAAGTTACAATCAACCGATCAATCGGCGGCTTCCTCACGTTTGAAGATGTCGGTAAAGTGTCGATGATTACTCGACTTTTAAATATTGTCGAAGTGTTTCGACTCATTTACCATGTCAGAAATTGTGTCGTAGACATCTCGCAGAGCCTTATTCGATATACTGCATAGTGTTCCCTGTCGGGTCTCGTTCGACGACGTGCATACCACCTGCTTACTAACGGATACAAAGAAATGACCTTCGCTTCTGTAAAGGCCTGATTTTTCTGGGACTGATTGACAAACAGTTTAATTTGAAATATTCTGAAGGAGGCAATGCGAAATTGTCGACATTTTGACAATTTTTAGCTCGTTGCACAATCTTATATCGATGTTTTCTTGACAGGCAAGGTATCTGCCACAACACGCCGTCGCGTCACTGGTATAGCAACGTCTTAACATCAAATTGTATTTAGTGATAAAAGATGATAATGATGATGATGATGATGATAATAATAATATACTAGGACAAAAAAGATACGCAACCCCGATTTTTCATAATATTTTCGACAAAATATGTTTTTAATGGCTATTGAATACATTACCTGCGTCCATACGCATAAATACAGTGTTATTTTCTTCAGATGTCGTAAATTGATCCTGAGATACATAGTAAATGGTTAAAAACTGATTATCTCCTGTCATGTTTTCTAAATGACTACCAAAACAAATTTTCATCAAATACAAGCTTGAACATAGACAAAGAAGAGGCGAAAGATTTTACCCACTTCTCACTACCCTACGCATAGCACGGCTACGCCAAAACAAGCGTCAATCTGCAGTACGGATGTTTTTAGGTGGAAAAAGTCAAAATGTTGTCGTAAGACATTGATGGGGCAACAAATCGACACATTTTCGACTGTATACGTTGTTGGCTCTAAATGGAACCACAACCGATCGAGCACGAAGCGGACATGCAAGAGATATGACGTCAAGGAAGGACCGTTTCACAACGCTAACCCCACCTACGGGATAGGTTTTAGGCTGCAACGGAGATCTCTAATAAATCGCATGGGCTTCACAACATTCGAATATCGCACCAAACTGATCGAAACAGATTGTGTTTTTCGACCTACATACATTTTTTTGTCAAATTGTGTTGACGCCCGGTGTAATCTGGGCGAAATGTTATTGCTTTAAATGTACTATACTTTGTTTAGATCTGATTTGATGTATTTGCGTAAAAGCGAATTGAAATGGAAGTTGCGTTTCTTTTTTGTTTCAGTATAATAATAATAATAATAATAATAATAATAATAATAATAATAATAATGATAATAATAATAATAATAATAATAATAATAATAATAATAACATAGGCAATACTACACACGAAAAGGGTAGATACGGCTTTTGTTTCTAGCTGAAGGGGTCCGTGCGGGTCAATACGGTGAGACACGGGTCCACACGGGCGGTGATACGGTTTCGAAATCCGTTTAGATTTTTGAACAAGACCAAAAACTTTATGAAACCGTATCATCGCCACAAAATTCAAACGGAATTGATACGGGTTACGATACGGGTCAATAAGGGTTGAAACGGGTCGACACGGTTTTTAATTCCGTGTGGACCCGTGTCGAAAACTGGCTATGTGTGACTGCGATTTTTATGATTTTGCCAGCACGTTGATTTCAATATCCGTGCACGGAAGTGTCATATTCCGTGTCGACCCGTGTCGACCCGTGTACCTAATCCGCACCGACCCTTATTAACCCGCAGCCGCATATATTTATAATATTCAGTCCTACCCGTGTCGACCCGTATCGACCCTTACCAACCCGTACCTTGCTTTCTGAAATCCGTATTGAAAACCCTTATCTTGCCGTATCAACCCGTCGAGTATGCAAATCACCCCCGAATTCCGTAGCAAAACCGTGTACGGTTTATAAGATCTAAAACCGATTCGTCACCCGGATATGTGTGACCATAGCATAACATTTTAATAATTTTAAGCCCACGCAAGATACATTGCATGTATTTTGAATGAAAACAGGTCTTATTTATATGTTTTTAGCGGCCAGTCGAGCTTTTGTCATTGCGTTGTGTCCGTCATGCGTCCGTCGGTTATTTTTTCTTGTATGCACTCTAGAGGCCACATTTTTGTCCGATCAATCTGAAAGTAGGTCAGAATTAGGTTATTTCCTCTAAGACCCCCCACCACACACACACACGACAGCCTCCGGAAGTCGTCCTTAGAGCCAAAAGTCGAAATTTTTAAACGGGGAACGGTTGACTGTAAATCAAATAAAATAACCATCTTACCGGCTATTAACGAATTCATTCAATTTTATTATTTTTGTTCCACTTAAAACTTCGCTTTATTACTGTATATTGAATGGACGTGCGCTTTATCGCTGTATATTGATTGAATGCACGTGCGACGTCATTGTTCATTTTCGTCTGAATGTCACTTCCGACATGACACTAAACTTGGCTGATTTAACCCTCTTCCGAGCACCACCTGACTGTGGCGTATGCAGGAAAGATAGTTTTAAACATGAGGAAGTGATTGAATGACGATAATCAACATTTAATTAAGACTTTTTCTGCAAGAAGTTTCATCGAACATGAATAAATATATTTTCGTCTGATGAATGACGAAAGACGAACGTACAAACTAAAATGAACTTGAGCATTCTACACACACGACAGCCTCCGGAAGTCGTCCTTAGAGGCAAAAGTCGAAATTTTATAACGGGGAACGGTTGACTGTAAATCAAATAAAATAACCATCTTACCGGCTATTAACGAATTCATTCAATTTTATTATTTTTGTTCCACTTAAAACTTCGCTTTCTCGGATCGAGTGAGATACAAACGACGAAAATTAGGCGAGCGATTGGTTGAGGCCCGAAACAGAGGTTGTCGTGCGAGTATGAGCTACGATAAGTTGATTGTGGACGGTAAAGTGTATAAGTATGATGATCAGCGCAATAGAATTGACTATGTAGGACGAGCTAGATCGACGGCAGCTAATGGAAACCGCGATGAACAAAACGATCAGTCAGATCAAGAGACTCTTAACCCGGACAGTGAACATGAGTCGCAGGGTTGTGCATTTAGTTAGGATGGGGTCGAGGTCCAAACAGAGACGCTCTTAACATCCAAGAGTCATACTTAAATATTTTGTCTTGGAACATTTCTGGTTTGAAAAAATATGAAAATTCTATGTATATTAAACAATTTCTTTTGTCATATGACATTGTAGGTATTGTTGAATCATGGAGGGAATTTGTTGGTGAATTTTGTACTTTTCTTGATAATTATACATTATTTGATAGTGTAAGAGTTAAACATCCATATGCATTGAGAAATAGTGGCGGGATATGTGTGTTTGTAAAAGATCATTTGTTAGAAAATGGTTTTGTCACGAGAATTTGTCCTGACTTTACTAATTCTATTGTTTTATATTTAAAAAGCAGCATTTATGATTTGATGAATGATGTCATCATCTTGTTTATTTATATTTCACCGGAAGGTTCGAGTGTTTATGATACTTTAGATGAAAAGAATGGCATTACATTTTTGTCCCAAAATATTGAATTTCTTAAGCACACATATCCTAATCGTTACCTTTTTCTTGCAGGTGATTTTAATTCAAGAACAAAAGACTTTTTAGACTTTGTTCCAAAAGATGATCTAGATATTATATATAATACTAATGTAGATTATGAATCTGATTACTTTGATTACCCACGTAATGATATGGATGTTAATAGACACAATTTGTTTGGAAAGAGTTTAGTAGAAATGTGCTGTACATTTAATGTTCATATTTTAAATGGTCGTTTATTCGACGATATAAATGGTAATTTTACATGTACAGCGCATGGTGGTAAAAGTGTTGTTGATTATCATATCGCTTCCACAGAATTATTTCCATGTGTTGACTATTTTAATGTTGTTGAACAGGATGACTCGGATCATTTTCCAATTTTGACCCGTCTCAAGTTTTGTCAATCAAGGGAAACAACCAATGAAACTTTCGTAACTTTAATAGGAAAAGTCCTGGCCCCTTTGAGGCATCGGACAAAAAAGTACATATTATAAACAACTATAAACAACAACAAGTTAACAACACAATCAAATGGGAACAAAAAGAAAATTTACATACAACAAAATATGACTAGAAGATGGGAAAGGGAAATATCGAGGTAGAACAAGAGAATGCTAAGTAATAGGCATTCTCTTCCTCAATCTCAACCTTATACCAACTCTTCCCTTTGTTTTGAAAGATTTACTACATGTACATAACTAGACAGATTTAAAGTTTGTGGATATTCACTACATGCATGTCGTCGATGTCGCCCCGAAACGTCGCAACTGATACACATTAGTATAATAAATGCAACACCCCGAAACGACATCAACGACTGTTGACAAACTTAGTAACAACACTTACTTGAAAGTATTCATAACTAATTTACAAAAAAGAGAAAGTTTAATTAAGCTGGGTCTATCTGTCATATTCATCAATATTTCAAAATTTAGCGCATTTGGGTGAGACCAATATTCTTTAACAATGTATTTTTTCCTATCATTCCTAAAATGTTTGCATTCAAAAAGATAATGGAATTCATCTCCGATAGTATTTGAATTGCATAAAGTACATGTTCTTTCATTTCTAGGTATGTAGTCAAATCTGCCCTTTTCTATCGGTAGTTTGTGATTTGTGCATCTAAAGCGGAAAATATTAGTAGCAAGATTGGTTGGAAGAATATCTAAATATTGTTCAAACTTAAAGTTTTGTTTGTATACTCTATAATTCAGACATTTGCTTGTATTGTTTATTATGCTATTCCAGTTTTGCATGTATTGGTCTTTAAGCCTTGTTTTGACGGTTACTTTAAAGGATTGGTATGCTGTTGGCAAATTACTTAACCAATAATTTGTCATACCTAGAGAGTTAAGTAAATTATGAACACATTTTAACCAAGGGATTTTAATTATATTGTTTACATACAAACTATATGCAGTTCTATATAAGATGCTATTAATTTTTTCATGTTTACTGTTTAATATTTTGTTCCAATAACATAAAATGCGACATTTAATATGTACTGAAATTGGTAAAATTCCAAGTTCGCCACAAATCATACAATTAGGTGTGCTTGATTTTACCTTTAATATTAGCTTAAGAAATCGGAGTTGAAACTTGTCTATCATGTCGACATTTTCTATCCCCCACACCTCACAACTATACATAAGAATTGGGGCAATCATGGTTTCAAACAAATGAATTTGCATTCTTATTGGTAAGTTCAGTTTCCTACATTTGAGGATAACAGAGAACATTGCTTTATTTGCTTGTTCGATTAAGTGGGATTTGGTTACTGAAAACTTGCCATTACTTGAGAATTTTATTCCGAGATAAGGAAAGCAGTTAACAACTTCTAAAACATTATCATCAAACTTGAACTGTGGTAGGTTATTAAGACCTCTTTGAGTTTTCCAGAAAACCACAATTTTAGTTTTAGTAGGATTAACTTGTAAGTGCCATAGCTTACAATAGTTTGACATTGAGTCTAATGATTTTTGAAGTTCATTCGGAGTTTCAGCAAAAATAACTGTGTCATCTGCATAAGTAAAACATACAATCTAAAATACACTTCAATCTCTTCAGTACTTAATGATTCTTTTACAATATCAGAAATTAAGTCTAATCCTTTTGTGTTTTGGGAGAAGAAGTCATTTAAATCATTAAGGAACAGCGAAAATAAAATCGGTGAAAGGTTTTCACCCTGACGGACGCCAGTGTGACTTGTGAACAATTCGGACATTTCACTGAAACAATTTACTCTAACACATGACTTAGCTTTGATATACATATTATATATAATTTTTATGCATTTA
Source organism: Fragum sueziense (assembly GCA_963680895.1). Taxonomy (NCBI): domain Eukaryota; kingdom Metazoa; phylum Mollusca; class Bivalvia; order Cardiida; family Cardiidae; genus Fragum; species Fragum sueziense. Next base: position 11,247,756 of record OY804603.1, read on the forward strand.
CCATCAATTTTATTACTGATTAGTTTTTGCCACAGACCATTTCTATTAACACTGTCAAAAGCCTTTTTGTAGTCTATAAAAGAATAGTACAACTTTTTTCCTTTGGCTAAGTATATGTCAACTAAACATTTTAGTGAGAAAATATGATCAACAGTGCTATACTTTTTTCTAAACCCTGCTTGTTCTTCACAAAGTATATTATTACTTTCCAGAAAGCCATTTAGCCTTGAGTTAAGCACATTAGTAAAGAGTTTGCCAAAGCAACTTAAAATAGTGATACCCCTATAATTATCAGGATCTTTTTTGTTACCTTTGTTTTTATATATTGGTAGGATAATACCTTTACTCCAAACATCTGGGAAAATACCAGACTCTAAAATAACATTAAACAAATAACAGAAAACCTCAATCATACTATCAGGTACATATTTTAGATATTCATTAAGGATATTGTCAAACGATGAAGAAGCTTTATTGTTTTTCAATGAGTTAATGCATTTGCGTATTTCAGACACGGTGAAAAGCCTGTCCAATTCATCATTGTATGAGCTAACATTTGAAATATCAAAATCATCATTTTCATCCTGTATAGTATTTTCGTTTAATTTACTAAAATGTTCATAGAAAGCTTCAGAGGTAACTTGAATACATGTATCCTTACGTTCTGTAGAATACTTATTTAGAAGGCTCCAATATTCCTTTGGGCTTTTATCTTTCAGGCCTTTAATTTTTTTAACAACAGTTTCTTGGTATTCTTTAAATTTCTTATTGATCTTCTTTTTATACTTTTTACTACACCTTATCATATTATCTCTATTATGTAAATTAGGGGTTCTATTAAAATTATTTTTACTATTCAGGTACTCTGCTCGAGCATTTGAGCATTCTCTATCGAACCAAGGTTTATTTTGTTTTTCTGATTTTCTATGTTTTGATTTTTCAATGAATAAATCACATTCTTTAGCAACATCTGTTAAAATTGACGATACATTCTGAGTTAAATCATTAACGATTTCATCGCTATATATTTTACTATCTAGTACATTTTTCAAATCATTTAGAATTTTTGATACATCAGAATCCATAAAACTATTCCTATATTTTGTGGAACCATCAGTATCTGATTTCCATGTTGGTTTGATATAAGTGTTTGTGGACTTCTCATTTATTTCTTGAGTATCATCCATTTCTGGTTCAATTCTTAAACTAAAGCAGAAATTTATTGCACAATGGACATCAGACAAAACTGGGTCAAACAACTGAATATTAAAGTAAGAAATACATGGAAATAGATCTCCTGACAATAATATGTAATCTATAAGGCTACCTTCACCTTTAATACAAGTATGTTTACCAATATAAGCATCACTTCCAATTCTGCCATTGGCAATAAAGAGATTTGAAGATTTACATAATTCAATGAGTCTACGACCGAAATTGTTTATCTTGCTATCCTTAGAGAATCTATCGACCGGAAAACCTAGGTCTTCTAAACAATTTTTAACAATATCATGACTAGAATACTCATCAAAATTTTCATTCAAAATGTATCTATTATAGTCAACAAAGTCATTGATATTACCAGTTCTAGCATTAAAATCACCAACTAGGCAAAAAGAGCTATCAATGTATTTAGTTTTAAGGTTCATAATGGTGAGTTCTAGATCATCAAATAATTCCATTGAACAGTACCGTGATCCTTCAGGCGGAATATAGATATTTCCAAAAATAACATCAGAATCTTTGCACTTAAGAAAAACAAAGTTTTCATTACTGCAATCGAGTAAAGTAAATCTTTTTGAAATGGAATTCTTTATAAAAATACCAGTTCCACCAGACTTGTTATGGCGAGTTTTATACATAAAGTCATAACCTTGTAATGTAATAGAATCATACTGGTCAAGTTTAGTTTCAGTTAGAAAAATAATGTCATGTTTCTCTACAAATTTCACAAAATCTGGAAAGTATATTTTAGAGATCAGTCCACACACATTTAAGGAGCATAATTTCAAAGAATGAAAATGATTGTCAAAACAATAGATGTGATCATTATTGATACAAGTATTTATGTTCAAAATCTTTTCAGTCGTTTCAAAAGTTAAAGAGTCTACATTCAAGATATCATTTTTATCGTTGGAACAAGTCCGTGCCTCTGCGCAACCCTATTCGTATTGCTGCAGTCCGAGTCTCTGGAAATCTACAACCATATCGATCTTATGTAGGTCCTCAGGAGAGGAGATAACCTGTTGTTTGTCCTTGTAAGAGCAGTGGATGTTCCCGTCCCGTGTAAATACTCTTGTTACAGCTGGGTTTTCCTTGATATAGTTCAGTAATTTCATCCTGAGTGGTGTGAGATCTTCAGCAATGAAGAGACCATTGTACACTGAGCTTAAGGGGGTTCTTTTCTTGACTTTGTATAACATCGCCAACTTGTTTGACGAGACGAAGCGGGCAATGGATTGTTTTTTGTTCTTGGTCGGGTGAGCCCGATTGATATCACCAACGTTGAAAGGTTTCAGAGCGACATCAAGATTAATAGACAAAACTTCTCTATAAGAAGGGTCAATGCTTCCATCCTTGTTAAGTAGATCCACGATTTTATCAATCAAAGCCTTCTCATCGAGTTTGGATAGAGCAGACAGGTCAACCTGGGGTTCTGACCTTGTGGCATGTTTACGTTGAGCATCCCCCTTCGAGATTTTCAGTGGTTTGCCCGATCTGGATTCCACGTTTGCACAACGAGAGTCAAGCTGCACAAGGTGGTTGCAAACGTCAATAATGTCACTACTGGCTGTGTCATATTGTGTTGAGAGACCGTGGAATCTGACATTTTCCCGCCTACTGTACTGATCACTGGCGTCTATGGCATATTTATTCAGAAGGACGCCACACTTGAGTTGATTAAATTGTTCTGACGTGACACACTTGTCCACACTTGTTTGTAGTTTATCAAGTTTTTCCCCATAATTCTGGTCAAATCGCCTTTCAATTTCGTCTGCAATGCTGACGATGTCCTGCGCATTCAAGTTCATATTTTTCGTAGTTTTCCCTGCTTTCTCACCTTGTCCAGGCATGGTTACATTTGAGAAATGTTTATTTGAAAGAAATGGCTTGTTATCTTTCCCAAATTTAGGTAAATAACGGTAAAATCGTCATAAAATGCTTGAGAATTTGAAAACACGTTGTGCTTGTTAATGTTGTCGTACTGGCTCAAAAAAAAAAAAAAAAAAAAAAAAAAAAGAACACGCATTACCGAGACAGTACGAGTTATTTCCCTTAGAAAGGTACACATTTAAACCTGATTATGAAGCTGTATTTCTTCGTACATTTGCTGAAAATTTACATGCCATTTCTGAAAATCTTAAGATGTTGATAGTGGAAAATTTAGATAATGCTGTTTATTGTTTAGTTGATCTGTATAAACGTTCAGCCTATACCATAAAAAATATTGTTTATAAAACTTCATTTAACAATGACAGCATTTAACAAACAGAAACGAGAAAAATTGGTCAGTAAAAGAAACAATCCAGGCGAATTTTGGAAACTTCTGAAGCAAAATAATCAGTCAAATTTGGTACAGAATGCTATATCAGAAAATAACTTTGAAAATTGGCTTTTACATTTCAAGCAGCTACTATATAAACCAGAGGTTCGAAATTTGAGTGAGACTAGATTTGAAGAGGAAGCAATAACTCCTGAATATGACGAAATCTTGAATTGCCCTATCACAACGGACGAAATTGTTTTAGTATAAACTCATTAAAGACTGGAAAAGCATGTGGTCAAGATGGTCTGTCAGCAGAATTCTATAAATGTACCAAAGAATTAATAACCCCGTTTTTATTAATATTGTTCAATAATATTTTAGATTCTGGCGATATGCCGAAATCTTGGTGTGATAGTATAATAGTGCCGGTGTTCAAATCTGGAGTAAAACAAGATCCAAATAACTATAGAGGGATATCGCTTGTAAATGTTCTGTACAAAGTTTTCTCAAACATTGTTAACAGAAGAATTTATCATTTAGTTGATAATTTTCATTTAATTGATGAAAATCAAGCAGGCTTTCGTAGCGGCTACTCTGTTGTCGACAACATATTTGTTTTGCAAAGTATGGTTCAAAAGTACATTTGTAAACCACATGGACGCTTCTATGTATTATATGTTGATTTTCAAAAGGCATTTGATTCAATAGATCACGAAATTTTGTTTAAGATTCTTTTCAAACGAGGATTGAGAGGTAAATTATTTAAGACGCTTAACTCAATGTACTCAAACCTAAAAGCATGTCTGCGTGTACAAGACAAAACTACAGAAGCATTTATGTGCAACATTGGTACGAGACAAGGGGACATTACATCACCGATAATTTTTAATTTCTTCATCCAAAAGTTATCTACCTTTTTAAGTGAAAATTGTCCCGGAATCTTTATATCCGATACAATTTCTCCAATACAATGTATTCTATACGCTGATGATGTAGCACACTGCGCAGAAACTGTCAGAAACTTACAGTTACAACTTAACAAACTATGTGAATTTTGTAAGGATTTCAAACTTACTATTAATATGAATAAAACAGAAATAATTGTATTTAGAAATGGCGGTCCTTTAAGACTAAATGAAAAATGGAAATTTGACGGTGAGGATGTAAAAATTACTAATGTATACAAATATATGGGATTATTATTTACTCCAAAGTTATCATGGTCAGCTGCAAAATACAAATTAGCAGCACAAGCTAAGAAAGCTATTTATTGCATTAAATCATATCAACGATCATTTGGTTACTTTCCCTTTGCTGAATATTTTAAGTTATTTGATACTATTGTCGCACCGATCCTTACTTTTGGTGCAAAGGTCTGGGGCACAGAGTACTCAGAAATCATAGAAAATGTTCATTTGCAGTACTGTCGTGAATTTTTAGGCGTCAATAGATCAACTAATTCATCTGTAGTTTTAGCAGAGTGCGGAAGGAAGCCTTTATGTGTTATTTACAAACTAAAAGTAATAAAATATTGGACTAAGATACTTGAAATGTCTAATTTAAGAAATCCAAAACAATGTTATCTAATGTTAAAAGGACACGACGAAATTGGTCGCACAAATTGGGTGTCTAAAGTAAGAAAATTATTACAGACAAACGGTTTTGGTGATGTCTGGTTATCCCAAGAATTAGGAAATCCGGAATTATTTTGTAAACTTTTTAAACAAAGGTTAGTTGATTGTTCTCTACAAAATTTGCAAGATTCTATCAATAATTCCTCCCGATGTGATCTTTATAAAAACATTTATACTTTATTAGACCCAGAGCGATATCTGTTGATTGATATCTCTCCGAGTCTAAGAAAGTATTTTGCAAGGTTTAGGTGCTCAAGCCATAAGCTTAATATCGAGATAGGAAGACACATAAATGTAGTAAGAGAAAATCGTATCTGTACATTCTGACTTTTCAATGATAATGTTTCTGTAATTGAAAGTGAATTCCATGTTTTCTTCGAATGTAAGCAATTCCAAGCTGAGAGACAAACCCTTCTTTTTTCCTGGTACATGTATAATGGTATGAATAGTTTAAACAGTTTTTATAACTTAATGAAAACTAACAACTATACGACCATTAAAAAACTAACATTGTTTATATCTGCTATAATGAAATTTAAAGACAGTGATATTAGATAAAATACATTTTACATTTAACCTTTTTTCCGAACGATAAACTATATTTACTGGAGAAAAAATACAGCCTACAAGAGTCGATATCAATATTTCTAAATAATGGTGGGGAAAACGTTGAGGGAGAAGAAGAATTCGATGACTCGTTCATCGTTTTCTTCTTTTCTATCACAGTTTTCCTCATAGTTATACAGGACATAAAACAGGTGCTTGTCTGGAGTTAATTTGCATAGTCAATAACTCTATATACATGTAATATAAATCGAATTATATTTCCATTTAGAATAATGCATGAAATTTTATTTTGCAACTCTTGTAAAACATGTCAAATCTATGTATTTGTATTATGGGCCGGTGGCCTTTATTTACACAAATAAAGAACTTGAACTTGAACTTTATTATTGTATATTGAATGCACGTGCGCTTTATCGCTGTATATTGATTGAATGCACGTGCGACGTCATTGTTTTCTCCGCATGTTTTGGGAGCCTCGTTTTGATAATGTCGATTTGTTGCTATTTTTAGTAACAATTCTCATGTATGTTCTAAAAATGCATTTCCACGTGATGATTAGTCAGGCCCGTAGTAACAAGTGGGGGCATGGAGGGGCTAAGACCCCCACCCCAAAAAGGTCTGCCCAAAATGCTGAATTGTCATTATTTTGCACTGAAAACTTTTGGGGAAATCCAATTAAGTTCCTCCAAATTCAGACAATAGCCAGAACAGGGGCTTTAGCCCCCCCCCCCCCCCCATTACAAATGTTTCCAGTCCTACGCGCCTGTAAGTTACATGTACCGGTCAGCATTAAGTACATGTTTAAGATGCATAACAATAAATATCGTTCTATCGTCTAGAATTTGATTTTTCAAATGGAAATTTGTAAAGAATATTGGAATTTCCGTCTTCAATTCTTCCTACTTTACTGCTCTTCTTCATTGCGTACTTGTTTTTCTCATAAATAAACAAAGGTTTTCAAAATCGTACGTGCGGAATACTAAAAGAGACCATAAAATAGTAAACTGAACATGTCTCATTCGAAAAATGCATATGATAGCGCCGTAGGAGTCGTTTATGTGTCGTTTATGTGTCGTTTGGTTTGTAAACATAAGTGTGTGCACTCACTTCGAAAGTAATTGCAAGTTTACTCTGTAAGCTAGAACAAAGGGCTTTGGCAATATAACACATCATTCATTACCCCATCGAATAGCATTCCGCGATTTTTGAGATTCAATCCATAACTAGCAAAATAACCGATTTAAAGTAACAACGTGTGTTTACTTACTCAAAATGGGTCCCGTTTCTTAATAGCCGGAAGTCCCTCGTCTGAGATTTCGCTCATAGCATTTTGCAATGAATGAGAGGGATTGGTGGCCGTGTATATGGTATCCACCGGACACAAGGTATGCACACAAACCAATCTTGAGCACAAAACCCATTCATCCGTAACGCTAGCCGTCCAAGCTTTTTAAAAAGGTTTTCTACACGTGCCGCAGTATTCACCTCATGCACAAACCATCTTATCGGTTCATAGGGTACATACAGTCGGTGACAGAAATAAAACATACATACATTTCTTTGATTGAAAGTTTTCGATACTTTAAACAATGCCAAGACTTTCAACTGGCGAACGTAATCGTGTTAATTGGGATGCTGCAGGCAGTGATGACGTCACGGGCTATTGCATACATGATGAGATTTTATCACAAAACTGTTGGCCGTCTTAGGCTAGGTTCCTACTGCCGATCTGATCAACTCGATCAACACGACCACCCAATTTACCCGATCAAGCCCGACGAAATGTGTATACACGACTTCTTCTCGATCTCTAGTCGATCAAACTAGATCCCCGCCCGAGCACACCCGATCATTTCCCGATTGAAGCACGACCATCTTTCCGATGTCTACCCGATCACCCCGTCCTTAATTCGAGCCCAACACGATCAATACCCGACCATCTCGATCTGTACACGACCAGATCGAGCTGATTCTATTCTAGGTGTTCTGAATGAAAATCTTTTTGCAGCGTCTGTGATTATCACATATTCATAATAAGTTCATAATATTGTCAGTTTAAATATGTACATAATTTAAATGTGACGTAAATGTACTTTTAGCTATTGACTCATCCTTAATCTGATCAAATATAAAGATTAATGCATTCTTTAAGGCGTTTAATACCAATTATATTAATCGTGCGTGTTATGTCTCAGAGCGGGAAATCACGTGAAACGCAATTTCCGATAATTTTCAATATTTCTGTTAATATACTCTGCGCGTGATCTCGTGCTGTTTGTACAAATTTATTACCATACGACCTAGTGTTCCCACTGCCGACCAGATCAACTCGATCAAGCGGTCGAATACAGGTCGAGCTAGGTCTGCAAGAGTGATCGGGAGCGGTCGAGATGATCGAACTTGATCTGCATCGATCGGGCTTCCTACTCGAGTTTTTTTGACATGCAAAAACAGTCGAGTGCGATCGAGTACAAAAATGATCGAGAAGCGATTGTGTATTGATCGGGTAGAAGATCGACCTTGTCGTGAATCAGTCGGGTCTGGAGATCGAGTGTGATCGGGTAGATAATTTGTATTCCGACCTGCACCGAGCGTGCACTCGATTACCTCGACTTTTACTCGAGTAATTTCCGACCACACCCCGATCAACTCGACCTCTGATTCATCTGTTCACTCAATCAAATCGGATGAAGAGGTCGGGTTTGATCGACTAGAGATCGAGAAGAAGTCATATGGTCGGGATTGATCGAGTGCACTTAAGCGATCGAGTAGATCGAGTTGATCCGCTGCCATAGAGTAGTTGGAAGTACTCGATCACCTCGACTTGTACGAGTTATTCCCGAACGCATTCCCGATCAACTCGACTTCTGCTCCAACTGTTCATCCAATCAAATCCCGGTAAAAGATATCGACTCGAGCACACACAACCTCTGCTCGAGTGATTGTCGATCAGCTCGATCTTCTATACGATCGATACTCGAGCATTTTCCCGATGTGTTTTCTACTCGAGCGCTACACGGATTTTTTGACGTGTCAAAACAAGTTGGCAGGATTACCGATCGATGCAGACTAAACTCGACCATCTCGACTTTTCCCGATCACCCTTGCCGACCGAAGTCGACCGGTACTCGATCGCTTGGTCGGGTTTGATCGAGTTAATTTGATCGGCAGTGGGAACCTAGCATAAGATAACGTTTCCAACAATCCGGGACAGTGCTTGACTGCCCTGGGAGGGGTGAGCCAAAGGTCCAAACTGCAGCTCACAACAGGTAACCATATTAAAATTAAAAGTGTAACGGGAGGGTGAAGAGTCAAGCCAGAGACCAGAATCCAAAATGAGATCAGTTTCTTGCATCGATGAAGCACAGAATGTATTGCTCTGCTAAGTGGTCACACGCAGTACTCATTTTGTGACATTCACCTTAGAGGGTAGTCACGTTTGCGCTCTCGTCACGCGTGATTGCCATAAGGTATCAACCAGAAACGAATAAACTGCCCTGCGTTCAGTAAGACAAAACGTTTACTCCTACCGGATTTTTCACTAAATAGTCTTACTGAACGCTCTGCTAACGTTAGCTGAATAAATATGGCCGCCCCATTGTCTGGGTTCCCTCCTTCTTTTCGCAGTATGGAAAGTAGGGAACCAGACTAGCCGCCATTTTTGTTCGCTTTGGCACACCAACTTAAAATCTGTGAGCCAAATGGTGCGAACGATAGGAGTAAACAGGTCGTTCAGTAGAAAACTGTTACGTATCGGTAGCTCAATTAGCTAACATTTTGCCTTACTGAACGCAGGGCTGATTATCAGTTCAGGTTGTGGTTGTACAGTTTGAAAAAGTAAACATAATAAACAAATTATAGTGAAAACGTCAGTGGTGTGTTATTTCTGAGGTTTAGTATAACATAGGGTAAATCATGTTTGAGGCCAAAAAAAAAAAAAAAAAAAAAAAAAAAAAAAAAAAAAAAAAAACGTTAACGTCTGAGTGCGAAGCACGATGGTGTTTTAGTATTTTCGGGCTTATGTGCAGACGTTACAGAAAAGCTACACATGAATGTACTGAATAATTCATGTTTTCTTTCGTTAACGCCCGATTTGTTCTTGTTAACTCATGCCTATAACTTTCAGGTAATTTACATCTTAACGTTAATTTGTATTGTGTTTTTTTTTCAGGTTTTTGTGGACGGCACTCATCTTTTAAACTTTACCCATAACCACGCGTTTTATGGTAAACAGTGGGTACACTTTTGGTCAAACGATGTTTGGTGTCAACAAATAATATTTTACGGTCCTTGAATTCGTGTGACTGTATAAGGCTATAAGAAACCATTCTAAATAAGTATACAGTAAATACTAGTTATGTTGAAGCCACATGGAATATCTATTGTCTATCGGTAATAGACATGTCCGATTTTTGCGGATGTTGAGAGCGGACACCCGATTTCGGTTCGCTGGGGGTCGTCTCAAACAATTTCAAATTCCGTGGCATCAGTAAATGAGAGAAGTCTGTTCAGACGTACATCGATCGATTCAGTCCATGCACATATAACTTAAAAAGAAAAGTTACACTACATTAAGGGTGTAACAAGTCTATTTACTCGTTTTTTTTACAATTTCAAAACATTTTTTTTGGCTTTTGTAACTCTAATGAAACAGGTCTAGAAAACATTGATGCGAAACAAGGGAATTCTAACAACCGACATTTTTCTTTTTTCCATAATCATTTTCAGTGCAATACAAATAAATTAAATTTCAATCAACATCCATGTTATCGTCCGTGCTAGTTTTGAAACGTGTCATTTTGAGAAAGTTTTAAGAGTTAAAATAATTATTTACAATAGCCTTAGGGAATAACTTCGGCCTTGGATTTCTTTCAAAAACGGAAAGCCAAACATTCCTGTCTCGCTATGACAAATACGCAAGAGCCATTCGAATATGATAATAAAACATAGCGCATATCCTGACATATCGTCGGTGTAAATGCAGAACTTTGTATGTCATTTTTTGCAATTTTCAAAGAAATCCCTTTGTATGTCATTTTTGCAATTTTCAGAGAAATCCCCTGGTATGTTTGGGGATATTTTTACTAAGCAGTATTAATGACACATTGTATGTGAACAATAAGTTCGAATTTCAAGTAAAACCTTTAGGATTCGGAAAAGTTAATAATTTTGTTTCTTCCCCTTCAAAACATTCCAAAAAATGACACACGAGTTTTTGCATTAACATCGACGATGTAAGATCTCGTACACTAAACACTACAGTTGTCGCCACATCGTATGGCACAATGTTTATGTTTTGTTCAAATGTAATTGAACGTTAAAGAAAACATAAACACGTGCCATACGATGTGGCGACAACTGTAGTTCGGAATTGAATGTCTTTTTAAATAGTAACGGTGTGTAAGAAATGAAAGCTAGAAAAAATAGTAACTACCCGAGAAAATATGTGAATTAAATGTACGGTTCTTGACATTGAAACTTTTAACACTGTGATCTATAACTGTATGCTGTTTGAAAATGCAAGCAATTTTAGTCTACGGGCTATGTCCTTGGCAAAAGATTCCAGACCCATAGATGCATAGAATTTTCGACAACTCGCCGGTTTAGGGCGGGCTTAAAACAGTATGAAATTCCTATTTCACATGAAACATTTTTGCATGACTTATACTGGTCATGATGTTACATAGCGTATCTCCTACTTAATTTGAGCGATTTCCACGTGTACAATTTAGACTTAGCCTACTAAACTTTGGGAAGCCCAGTGGTATTTTATCGCGTGTTTCTGTATATACATGCGCGTCGTGGTATAATGCGCCAAATATCAAACCAGGATAACTAACTGTATTTTTATCGACAACGTCCGTTGGTTGAGCGTCTTTAGAAAACATGGAAGCATGATATGCGGAATTCTCTGGCTGATCATTTTGGTCTATAAAAATTGATAGATAAGTAATTATTATTACTCGTATTTTCGAGTCGGCCACCGCCGTGCAGCAGGTAAGAAGACATAACAAAACCCTTATTCTGCAAATAAATCGTATGCGTTTTAGAGTACACGATTTAACGGCAAAATACTTGTTGCATGAAGGTTACAACCATCTAAATACATAAAAAAAGAAATCTTGTGATGCTATCCTGTAATGTCAAATGATGTTTTGGAAATGTGCCCAAATCATTGAAAAAGTGTTTATCTCTCAGCCATGTTCGAATAAATATCAAGCTGTCTAGTTTAAAGAAACAGCATCTTTTTTGTTTGGCCTATGTAGACACTTTACAACGGTATTTCTTTCAGGTTGTAGTACCAAAACGAGTTCAGGTTAAAATTTGATATCCTACATTTCATAGGCGTAGGAAGAGGGGGGACAGTGGGGCTACCCCCCATAATTTAAAAAAGGGGCATGCCCCCCTTATGTCCCCCATAATACACCGGTATTTCCATTCACTTTAATATTTGCCCCCCCCCCCAATAATATAAATCTTTTCACGCCTATGATTTCTCACAGAGTTTCTGTATGTAGAGAATGGGAAACTGCCCTAAAACTGTCCTGCTCAAAGGCAGACCCGCCACTGCTGCACTTTATTGATGTTAATAAATAAGCTCAATTTCGGTGCGATAACATATCAGGTTGCGACCTTTGTTTAGAGGTAAAACTTCAAATAGACTAGTCTGACATTAAAAAATTGAGAGGGTAGTTGCGTTTGCTTGAATATGTTCCGATGATTTTGGTGCTCATGACCCCCTTTCCTTAGTACAGAATTAAAGACTTAGACATGTTCTTTAACACTATTTTAGTCATGTTGTCCGAGGAAACTTTTGAGATGAGTTGTGAACACCCACAGTTGATCCCTTTTACGCTTTAGTTAACTAGTCAATTAAACAGTGGAGTGACACCTTATGCTCAGGCATTTTGAGAAGACCCCCTTCGAAAGTCCGCTCTGTGTAGTCCGTCTCCAAATCGGCAAAAATCGGACATGTCTAATAACTGTAGACTTGTATACAAACACTATACTGCTTGTTGATAAAAAATGGCTCAACAAAACCCTTTCTCTTTGGAGAATAAATAAGTTAGGACATTAATACGCCCGTATAGCTCACGATAAATGGTTTGATAATTGTTAAAACTATGTATTTGTTTTTTAGTGTTTGTATACAAGTCTACAATTATAACCGATAGACTATAACCACCTTTATATATACTGAGCAAAAGTTCCAGCTCGTCGCTAAGATCTTTGTTAATATTTCTCGAACGAATAGACAGAATACGTTTAGAATTTTCACATGTCGACAATCATCACTCGTGACGTAGCTTGTGAAATTTCAACTACGAGTACATCTGTAGTTTTGCTAAGAGACATTTATAATTAAGTTTCAAAACTATTAACTCTAACGAGAAAACGAGCACAAAGCCACACTCTGACATTTATAGCGGTAATAGCTGTCACGATTGAAGTTTTTCTGTTACCGAGTTCTTATTATCTGATGATATGAACAAAGCCTATTCCAACTGCATAAAACCAATAAAACCAGTGAAAGAATGGTACATTGGTACATTTTCCCTTTCTTGCAATGTATGTCAGTATGTCATGTTTACAATGTCAAGGGCGAGTCGAGATTATCCGAGTCCTGAGCGGTTATGAGCGAGCGTCTACGGAATCTATTTTTAAATCGAGTGGAATGACGTCAGAGAATAAAAAGTAACAATAGCGTTAGGTTTTTTCGTTTAACAAATACGTCATCGTCACGCCTCACTGGTCTAAAAATAGATTGGGAATCTCCTATCGTACAAATATGGCTGTGAATCTCGGTAAGTTTTTCCACGTTCAACTTGCCGAAGATGACGTTTTAAGAGCTTGATTGCTGTAATCATTTGTTGAGAAACATTCTAATTCAGAGTTAAGAAGGTTGCTGCACTGTCGTGTACTTTTAAAGATCGGTAACTATGAAATAAACAGTTTTAAAACAAGTAATGTTTACACATACGGTCCTGTCATGGCTTCGTCGTGTCGCTCGTGCGTACTCGCTTACCCTTTCCAAAACGACAAAATGTCATGTTTGGGCAAATTGAAAAAAGTCTGCAGATGACAAAACTGATGTGAATACTTTTAGTGTTTTATCTCAGAGAAAATATTGAGTCAAAAGAAGAATGATCATCAATATCCAAAGAAGTTATTCACACTCTTTTTGTCTGCTGAGCAGGCCTCTTCAATTTGGTCGATCATCATTTTCTTCTTTTGCCTCAATGTTTTCCCAAGAATTTTCTGTTGGGGACGTCAAAACCGGTCTTGTTTGGGAAATGGTTAATATAGAAAAAAACTAGAATTTGTCGCTGAATGTGATTTGATATCCCCAAAGGCTTTCACTATGTAGGCCTACAACAAAATGCAATATATCACAAAATAAGCAAGGTAGAGTTATGCTCCTTGTGCGTTGCACTTCTCCTTGGTGATATCTATCTACCCGAGAAGTTTCATGATCATAGCTTCTTTACTTTCAGACTTTTCGATGTTTTTTCTGGTTAAGCTACTGAGGAATCTATAGTAAAAACGTTTGTAATTTCTGGTCTGTCTCCGTCTCTGGAAGCAATCTTTCATGTAGCATATGCGCAATGTTTCGTAGTTTTAGTTCCCGCCTGCATTATCTATGATCGACCTATATCTCGCTTGAAAATAATATTTTTTTGCTAAAACTGTTACGAAAAAAATGTCCGATTCATGACCGATAAACAAAATATTAGACTGGTACTCGGCAAACGTTGTTGGGGGTTTTCCCATTAGAAATCTATTTTTAGCACAAATTGGCGCGAAAATTGTCCGCTATTTAAAAATGTGAGATGTCTCTTTAAAAGGTACCTTTTGGGAAGTGTGTAGCAACCCTAAACAGTCTGCGAGGAAAGCACAGACTGATTAGGATCGGAACTGTTGACACTAAGTTGATACTCTGGATTTACATGTTTTTCCTATCACACTATATCTTATCATCTAAATACGGATATCGTAGGCGCTTGCTAAATGTGACCTGTCTCTCGAAATATGGTCTTCTATTGACTTCATAGAAGCATGCTTTTAGCATGACGTGTCAAGCAGAATCTGACCCTTTCCCAATTAAAACCTTGTTTTTATGTCATCATTAGAATGGATTGAGAACACATTGAGGAAATAGGAGAAAATCTTGATAACAAGCAATTCCCCCAGTTGCTTAGATATTTTCTCAGTTTTATTTAATTCAACGAATCCTATCTTAACGTGTATAGTTTGTCGTGTTTAAAACTTTCAAAATAGAATATCAAACTTATTGCCGTTTGGGAAAGAGTGAGGCATGACTATTAAAATAACTGCAATTGGTTAACCCTTTCCCATACAAGACCTGCTTTGGACTTCCTTTTTGCAAAAACACAGGAAACATTGAGACAAAAGAATGAAATGCTAATTGTTAGCAGTCTCTCCTATTACGTAAATATTTTCTATGTCATATCGTAAATAATTCACATTTCCAATGTCATTGGTTATGCAGTCTTCAAACGATTTTAATTGAGAAGAGTTTTATTTTTTGTCATTTAGGGAAAGAGTTGAACATTTATTCGTAACTAGGCACGTGCAGAAATCCCGTGAAAATCGGAATGTTTCAATTGTTTTACCCGTCGCACTAAAGAGGAACCTTCTGCAAAGTATAAAAGTACAGACAATATCCAGCCTGTGCGGACTACACAGACTGACAAGATTCGAGACTCATAACTCGTAGGTAATTTTCTGGGCCTCGAATAATTTCTCTATCTTACTATGTGTTCATTTCCTAAATACAACATCTAGTTTACGTCTGCTTAGTATGAGTCGTTTCTAGAAATTGTGTTTTATGAACTTCCTGTAAATTCCCTTTTAGCGTGACGTGTCACTTTTATTAGATACATTTGTATCACATGATCGCCCGACTATAAACGAATATTTACGGCTTTTGCAGGTACCCGAAATATGTAATATATAAATCTATAAATAGACACAATTGTAAACATCCAGCAAACTTTTGAGCGCCGGCGAAAGTTAGAATGCCAATATACATGCGCTTATTGTGGGTAAACAGCGCATGGTTACTCGCTTGAAATACGGTGTTTCTGCATCTTTTTGCTCATACTTTAATACTGTAAACCCCTTTTTAGCTCCACTGGCCTTTCAGGCCAGCGGGCTATTGTCATGGCGATGTGTCCGTCGTGCGTCAGTGCGTCCGTGCGTCCGTGCGTCCGTAAACTTTTTCTTTAAAAATCTTCTCCTCATAAACTACTGGATGGATTTCAACCAAACTTCACAGGAATGATCCTTAGGTGATCTTCTCTCAGATTCCTTCAAAGAATTTTGATCGAACCAGAATAACCTGAGTTATCTGCCCTTGAATGTCAAAAATAGCTGGTTTTGACTTTATTTTTACTCTAAAATCTACAAATATTAGTCAATCAAGACAAAACTTAGACAGAATATATATAAGCATAATATCCTGCCTGGGTGTAATTTTCAGCTTGATCGAAACTTTATATCATGAGTTAAGTGCCCTTGAATTTGACAAAATTGCCATTTTCGACTCTATTTTGTCTTTGATTTTACTCTAGCAACTACAAATATTGACTAATCAATACAAAATTGTACATAATATTGTTGACTATAAGATCTTGCCTTGGTATAATTTTCAGCTTGATCTGAGTTTTACATCATGAGTTATGTGCCCTTGAAATTGACAAAATTGCTATTTTTCGGCTCTATTTTGACATGTTTTCACTCTACCAACTACAAATATTGACCAACCTAGACAAAACTTTGACAAAATGTTGGTGACTATAAGATCCTGCCTTGGTATAATTTTCAGCTTGATCTGAATTTAACATCATGAGTTATGTGCCCTTGAAATTGACAAAATTACCATTCTTGGCTCTATTTTTACTTTGTTTTCACTCTAGCAACTACAAATACTGATTTATCAAAACAAAACTTGTACAGAATATTGGTGACTATAAGATCTTGCCTTGGTATAATTTTCAGTTTGATCTGAGTTTTACATCATGAGTTATGTGCCCTTGAAATTGACAAAATTGTTATTTTTCGGCTCTATTTTGACTTTGATTTCACTCTAGCATCTACAAATATGGACTAATCATGACAAAACTAAAATAGAATGTTGGTGAGAATAAGATATTGCCTTTGTGTAATTTTCAGCTAGATCTGAATTTTACGCCATTAGTTGTGTGCCCTTGAAATTGACAAAATTGTCAATTTCGGCTTTAGTTTCACTTTTACAACCATTAGTATTAACTAATCAATACAGAACTTTCACAGAATCTACTGACCATACGATCTTACTTACTTGTAATTTTCAGCTTGGTCATGCATTATTTTGCTTTTTTGCGCAGCCTGAACCTTTGAAATTGCATTTGAATTGTTTTCACTATACACTTTTTTCACTTTTGCGGCCACGAATATTGACAAAATCTGACAAAGTTTGGACAGAATGATGCTGACCATAAGATATTGCTTGAGTTTAATTTTCAGCTTGATTATAAACTCACATACTGAATTATGTGCCCTTGAATTTGGCATCTTTCTAAAAATCCCCAAAATATTGGTCAATCATTTACCTTCTTTTCGCTTTGACCACATGATTGTTTCTTTTTACTTTGTTTTTGCTCTAAGAACCACAAGTGTTGAGATATCTAGTTTTTCTTTGACCACATTGCTGTATTTTTCTTTGTTTCTGCTCTAAGAACCACAAGAATTTAAAAATATATAAGTTTAAGCTTTTAGATAAATTTGTCAATTTTTTTTTATAGTAAACCGTAAGAAATTCAGGCCTGTGGAGCGACTCAAGACCTTCAGGTCTTTCTAGTTTGGCAAATTGGCAGGTTTTTTGACAGCTATTATGACTTTAATATATAATTTGTTATGGGCACGTTTAAAAACAACATGGTGTAAAAGACTAATTCAGTGAGGACAAAGGTGCCCAGTCATAACATGGCCACCAAGGTACAAATGAGCTCGATCTAAAAGAAAGGCTTTCTTGGAAACAGTGACAACTGTGTCAGAATGTGATCAGGTTAAGTCTAATGACCATCCATGCTGCTAATGTACTGATGTTATACGTAATAAAGAAGCTAGTACTAATAGAGGATATTTTTGTCTTGTTTAAACTAGACCTCTGCTCCAGTGAATTGAATGTTTACATATAATTAACCTATTAATGTGCTATGGTTATTTACTTAGACCCCATTAAAGAAACTTTCGTGGAACCGTTAATCATGTAAATATACATTCGAGCTTGTACCTGGAAACTTGTGACTTGTGGCGTTTTGGGATAATCACGTGATACAATATTTTCAGAAAATCTTCATAATTTTGTAATTACTGGACCGATTTGAATTCGGTTTGAAGCAGAGAATGTGGACAGACGTCCCGCATTAGATAGATATAGTTGATTTTTGAAAAATCAACTGATAAAAAAGTTATTGAAGATAAACCAAAATTTTGGGTTATCTTCAATAACTTTTTTATTAGTTGATTTGTCAAAAATCCAACACGTCCAGCTTATTCCTGGCATTTCCCCACCTTCTCTGCTTCAAACCGAATTCAAATTGGTCAAGTATTAAAAAAGATATTGAAGATTATCGGAAATTATGAGTCACATGATTATACACCGTGTTTTAGAACCTGGTGAATCTAGGCTAGTAAGTGCATTCACACAGTCTGATCAAGATCCATGTTCCCAGTAGTTAGATTCTTCATAAGCTATAGTAAGTTTAGTGATCACCATTGAAAATGATCAGATTCTGTTTTACTGATTCAGAAATATTATTAAACCGAAGTAACCTTGCGCTCATTATTGTCAATATTGCAGACGATTACGTTTGTTTATAAATATTCATAGCGCACGGTCACTTTGGTTTGTCAATACTATATAATATACATATAGTATAATTATAAGGTCACATGCCATTTTCATTATTATTCCAGTTTTATTGCAACTGGGGTTAACATTAGTTTTCAAAGACTAACTACTTGGTATTGTTCAGCAAGATTAACCCGGGACATCTGCATATATAATGACCCCACTTCGGCTTTGTTTTGTTAAGACTCTCAACTAACGCACTTTGCGCACGAAAATTAAGTTGTCCTGGGTTAACCTTGTTGGACAATATAGGACCACGGACGTGAGTGACCGTTGTTTACATAATATTTATGTAAATAGTCTGTCAAACTATAATCTTTTTATGTCTTTAGCACTGTTAACATTAGCACAATTGTCACAACTCGTGCATATGGAATATCTTTATTGTATTTGACTACTTCTAATATACATGCATGTGTCATGAAGTTAGTAAGGTACATTTAAATTAATACATTGTTGATTCATATAATTATACAACATCGCATCTGTGGTAGTCGAACATGTCGTAACTGCAGCTTATTCAAGCAGTAGTTAGGACGTTTTAGTGTAAGCTATGATAAGTGAGTAATAATTGATTTCCGAAGAATCGTATTTTCTTGAAGAATTCTATCATAAACATTCCATGGAATCAGTTCGAGTTTCTTCCCACCATGAATTAAAATTCGTGTGTTTCTTTCATGATAAATAATGTCTACGAAACAGGGATATGTTCAACAGTACTTATATTACTGTTTTTACTTGTTGATGATGTACTTCGTGCGTAGTATTTGTGACACAAAGTCTGCATATTACACGGTGTCCACGGGCACCGATCTGACAGGCTTGCGATGTCTCTCAGACAACATCATCTTTAACCGCGCAGTAAGGTTCCACACCCATTCTGGCGTTTGTGAAAAGTTGTCGGCAGTTTGGAATGCGAACCCATCATTCGACCAGGGATATTCTTATACAATGATAGTTTCGTATGAACAACCGTTTAGAGAGGTAAGTATATTTTCTTGCTGTCCTTTTTCAGAATATCCATGTAATACAATTTAAGTTTCTTTGATGTATGTTAGACTATTTGCGAAATATGCACATGTCTTGTCCAAAGGTCAGTGCCATCATGTCATGTCAAATGGAATCAGCAATACAGTGCGTACAACCAAATGTATCAGTATATATGTTGTGAGCAATCTTGGAGCTTAAGCAGTTTTAAAACTGTGTATACTGAACTTTGGGCAGTTTCAAAAGGGGTCGAGCAGCTACAAAACTGCTCAAGCTATCTTAAGAATACTTATGTGTGTGTTCTCTAGGTTATCCAGAACTATTTAGACTAATTTCTTTTCATTGAATTATTGACATATAAACTGAACGGCGACATTAAAGACCGTTATACGTCTTAATTTTAATTTGGTATCGATTTACTTATGATATGCAAAATGAAAACAGTGTAAATCAGATTATCATAGCTGCTTATGGAAATTGAATATCGAAATAGTAAGAGTTCTAGTATATTTTAAGCCATGCGCTCACTTTGACGTTTTTTTGAGGCCCGTGAAGGGGTGGATTGTGAAGCACTAAATTGTTCCCTCTGGTAATGGGTTTATAAAGAAAGTACAAGTCTCCGATACACATGCTCACGGAACTTTTGATATAACAGTGGAGAATCATGAGGGGAGGGGGGGAGGTCGGCGGGTACAAACGCACCCATCTCTGCAGCTTGATTAGATTATTTCATTTCCATGCAGAAATTCAGTCCAAATTATGAATTACTAGTAAAACGAACCACCTTTAAGGCTTTTTGACCTAGTACAATTCGCTAGTTTCATATTCCGACCGCGACAATTAAGTACGTTTGGTAGTTCTACAGAGTCGAATACGCTAGTAACATGACGGAGTTGAAATCGCTAGTTCAATATTCGGAACGATTCTCTAAGTAGCATAGTCTGGCTAAGTCGGATAGCCTTGTTACATAACCTGACTGAGTCGATTTGCTAGTTTCATACTCAGTCTCGATTGGATAAGTTACGTATTCTGACAAAAAGTTTCATATTTTGACCGAGATGATTGAGTAAATCACACGGTATGGCCGATTTAATTGCATATGCCGCGTTTTTACTGAGGCGAATGGTTGAGTTCCATAGTCTGATCGAGTCGAATAAGCAAGTAACATAACCTGACTGAGTTGAATTTGCTAGTTCAATATTCTGACCAAGAAGATTGGGTGAATCACGTAGTCTGACCAAGTCAAACAGGCTAGTTAAATAACCTGACCGAGTCAAAATCGTTAGTTTCATGTTCTGACCAAGATGATTGCGTAAATTACATAGTGTGACCGATTAGATCGCACATGTAGCATATTATGACCGAGACGCTGGGATGTCTCATATATTCGGACCGGGTCGAATTTGCTAATTTCATATTTGAACCGAACCGATAGAATGCCGGGTTCGAATGGGTGAGTAAGTCTGACGGAGTCGAATAAACTTGTAACTCAATTCGAATTCACTAGTATAACATTGTGGGTGAGTTACATGAAGTAGTGAGGGGTTTCTTAGTAAAATTTGCCCAATTTCAAAGATATATTTATGTCAAGATCGTCACTTAAAATCTCACAGATTTATATTTTCAATTAGATCTACTTAGGAACATTTCAACTTAGCTTAACCATTTAAATATCGGTTGTCAGAGAGCTTAACAAGAATTGTCTGCGGACAATAAAGCTCTCCCTAACGAGAGCTTGTCACAAAGAAAAGTCATTTCCTAGGTCAAGGTACTCTCTAAAGCCGAGGTCTATTGATTAACCATCAAATATGACCTCTTCCGTTTTTGATACACCAACAGCCTATTTAGTCGTCATAATCTAATTATAGCACATCATTTGAATTATCGAATCAAAATCATTCAGTTTTATCTTGCATGATCATTACGTATACATTACGTGGCTTCTATTTTTGGCTGAAGCCGGTAATATTTGAATTATCTAATCAAAATCATTCAGTTTTATCTTGTTTGATTACGTATACATTACGTCGCTTCTATTTTTGGCTGAAGCCGGTAATTTGAAGTGTCAGCCAATGAAAGTTTGTATCAGCTTTTTAAATTGTTTTGTTGTGTATAGCCAACGATTGGATACTGAAATCCCGCCGAGATTAGATGTGAAGTGACCCCGCGGGGACAGAGCATCATTCTATCATAATGGAACGAAGAGAGAATGTGCTCTGTCCTTAAAAGAGTAAGGTCAAGGTAAAAGTTCATGGTCCAAAATGAAAATTCTTGGCAGGAAGTATCAATGTGTACAAGATAACGGACAAGTTAAATGTTTTGAAAAGTAGGTCAACCTCCAAGGCCATGGCAAAATGTGAACGATGTTGGTGGGAGGTGTCCATGTGTGAAATATCAAGGCTGCATGTGTAAAAGGACATGGAATATAGGCCAGGTTAAAGTTTTTTTAAGTAGGTCAAACTCCAAGGTCAAAGTCACAATGTCCAAGGTCATGGTCAAATGTGAACGGTGTTGGAAGGAGGTGTATGCTGTATGCTGTATGCATAATAGGACATGCGATATACGCCAGGTTCAAGTTTTTTTAAAAGTATGTCAAGGTCAAATGTCATGGTCAAATGTGAAAGGTCTTGGTTTGAGGTGTCCATGTGTGAAATATCAAGAATGTATGTGAAATAGGACATGCGATATAGGCCAGATTTAGTATTTTTAAAAGTAGGTCAAACTCAAAGGTCAAGGTCAAAGGTCATGGTCAAATGTGAACGGTGTTGGTAGGTGTCCATGTGTGAAATATCAAGATGTATGTGATATAGGACATGAGATATAGGACGGGTTAACGTTTTTTAAAAGTAGGACAAACTCCACGGTCAATGTAACAAGGTCATGGTCTAATGTGAACGGTTTTGATAGGAGGTATCCATGTGTACAATTTCAAGA
The DNA here is from genome assembly GCA_963680895.1 of Fragum sueziense. Taxonomy (NCBI): domain Eukaryota; kingdom Metazoa; phylum Mollusca; class Bivalvia; order Cardiida; family Cardiidae; genus Fragum; species Fragum sueziense. Next base: position 11,270,284 of record OY804603.1, read on the forward strand.
CTGCACGTGTAAAAGGACATGAGATATAGGTCATGTTACAGTTTTTTTTAAATAGGTCAAACTCCAAGGTCAATGTCACAAGGTTCAAGGTCATGGTCAAATGTGTAAGATCTTGGTCAGAGGTGTCCATGTGTGAAATATCAAGGCTGTATGTGTAAAAGGACATGAGATTAAGGCCCTGTTAAAGGTTTTTTTAAAGTAGGTCAAACTCCAAGGCCAATGTCACAAGGTCAAAGGTCATGGTCAATGTGAGCAGTGTTGGTAGGAGGTGTCCAAAGGTGAAACATCAAGGCTGTATGCCTAATAGGACATGAAATATAGGCCAGGTTAAAGTTTCTAAAAGTAGGTCAAGCTCCAAGGTTACAAGGTCATTGTCAAATGTGAACGGTCTTTGTCTGAGGTGTCCATATGTGAAATATCAAGGCTGTATCTGTAAAAGGACATGAGATATAGGCCAGATTAAAGTTTTTTAAAAGAAGGTCAAGCTCCAAGGTCAAGGTCACAAGGTCAATGGTCATGGTCAAATTGTAACAGTGTTGGTAGGAGGTGTCCAAGGGTGAAACATCAAGGCTGTATGTGTAAAAGGGCTTAAGATATAGGCCCTGTTAAAGTTTTTTAGGCCAGGTTAGTTTTTTAAAAGTAGGTCAAACTCCTAGGTCAAGGTCACAAGGTCAAAGATCATTGTCCCAAATGAAAGGACTTCGTTAGAGATATCCTCAGGTAAAATATCAATGTTGTATCTGTAATAGGGCATAATATATTGGCCAGGTTAAAGTTTTTGCGGACGCCGCCGCCGACGCCGACATCCGGGGGTATGACAATAGCTCTTCCGAGACTATCGTCCCGGGCGAGCTAAAAAGTGGTTCAATGACCAAGGACCAAGCACTTAACTTGTACAAATAAACGAATTGTTGAAATAAGGTACTGAATGCCTAAGATACGAATCATTTTCTGGTCTACCGGAAGTTGGGATGTTTGAGTTTTCTGTTCGGCACAGAACGTAAGCTGTTCGATACCGAACATTTTATTTTAATCAAATAAAACGGCCTAATATGATTCAGTTTGTTTTCATTAAGTTCCTTCATTAAAAATATTTTTTTTAAGATTCTGCAGATAGAGTACGCCGTTCTTCATCAGAACAACAATATAATAGCTATTATGTGAAGATTCAAGACTGCTCGAAATAAGTTCCGCATGATTTGAGCAGTTTTAAAACTGATCTGTCTTAAAACTGTTCTGTCCCAAGATTGCTTCCGATATATAAATGCTGTTTGTTCATTGTTTGAAATACAAAGTATTCATGAAATTCTTAAATCTTAGTCTTGTTTTATTGTTTTTCACCATTTTTAGCGAGCCGTAACTTTAATATGTCCGGGAAGCTTATGTCACAGCCTTAGTGTCTTGTCGCGTAGCATCGCGTCCCGTCGCGTCTCCAAACTTCTAACCTTGTTTATATCTCAGGTACTAACAGAGATACAGCCTTGATATTTTACATATGGTACTTCCTGCCAGGGCCTTTCATTTGGGACAATGACCTTTGACCTAGTGAACTTTACCTTGGAATTTGACCTACTTTTGAAAAAAACTTTAACTTGGCCTATTCATTCATTATTAGAACCTTGATATTTCATATACATGTATTGATACCTCTTGCCAAGACCTTTCATTTGGGACCATGACACTTGATCTTGGGACCTTAACCTTGCAGTTTGACCTACTTTAAAAAAACTTGGCCTATATCTAAGACACAATTTGAGATAAAGCCCTTATATTTCATACATAATACCTTCTGCCAAGACCTTTCATTTGGAACCATGACATTTTACCTCTTGACCTCTTTTTGTGACAAGCACCATACAGGCGAGCTACGTTGTCCGCGGACAACTCTTGTTACACACATTCGTCGATCTGAGATATGGATAAAAGCCACTTCGCCATATGAGACAAACATGCATCCTGATTGGCGTGTGTATATACAGTGTGTTCAAGATAAATAATATCACTTTGTATTGTCCACTGTAAGACAACAATACAAATTTTGAAAAGTCATTTTTGTACATGCTTGTATATATCCGTGTTGGTCTCAAATATCTTTACTTGAAGAACTTTCAAGACCCCAGCATATATATATTTTTTTTTTCTATTTCTCAACATAGGCTGTGCTTGAAACTTCCCATTTCCCACCAAACTTTGTTGTCGGATGCCATTTCGATGTCATCTTCAAGACGCCAGATTTTCAACCGGAATGGTTTGTAAATACTATATTACTACGTAAATGTTTAAGATTCTATATAGATATAAAGCTGTTTTCATTTTTGTTCTTTCCATTACCGAAGAATGTAAGAAATGTGTTAAGAAGTAACTACAAACAAGTCAATGATATTGGCTGGGTTATTGAAATATAGTCCGTATAACATTTGGAAAACTAGGTTTCCAGATCAGCCTATAAGGAAGGGCGTTCTAAAAAGGAACCATTCTGCTTTCTTAAATCTTTCCCAAAATATAGGGTTGTCAAATTCAAAAGCTGCTTCTGACGACAAGTGGATGCTGATGAAGATAGAATTTGTGCACATATTGATGCAAAAGGGAAAATGCTTATCATCTGTATTTTCTTCTTTTCCCGCAATGTTTTTAGAAGCCCTTTCTAAAGGGGACGTTAAAACCAGGCCTTGATTTGGAAAGGGTTTAAAAGAGAGATATTGACAAACAAAAATGGTATACTTTCTTTGTCCTCTCAGCATATAATTGATTTTTTCGCCAATAACCTTTGAATTTTTGCTTCAATTATTGTGAAATAAAACGCCACCTCGTATAATTTTGTTTGTTATAGGTTTAATTTTCGTGTTGTTGACTGGTCAGATGAGGTCAACACGACGTTCATACAAGTCCACTTCAGACCGTCCGCCAGTCAGACAGCTTTCAGAAGTGCGTATTTCGGCAACTGGTCACAGGACATCCTTACACCTAACCCTATAACTGAAGTAAATACAGTCTACACGGCGTCTGTCTATTTGTACGAGACGTACTGGAGCGTATGTTTTCCTTTATATACGAGCGTATCTTTGTGTTCTCTTAGAAGGTTATCTATCTACGAGGGGCAAGTTCATGAAATAGCATCGAGGAACGCATACACGTGACTATTAGACCCTATATGTACTCTGTCCGAGTAGAAAGGAACTTTATACAGCGCTCTATCCATTGTCGGAAATATTCACGGTACTCGGGAGCTTGTATATGTTTCATTCATTGGTAGGCACCACAAGCAATTATACATTCTTACCTGAATTTGACCGTGGATGCTAATGATCATAGTGCACAAATTTCATGGATATTGGTTGAAGGAAACTCAGTTTCGAACTCATTATCTCTTCCTTAGAATTTGCAAAATATTACCAGGCTGGGTTTAAAGGCAAACACGTGGTCAGTTCAAAAGGGCGTAACGAGTAGGGGTAGGGAAAACTCGAGAAAAGCATACTAAAAGGGTTTACATTGTGCAGCAAGATAGCTTTCACAAAAGCCGCGTGCGATTTAGGCCTGTAGAGCTCTTCTAGAAGTGGTAGCGCTTAAATTCTCTTCGTTTTACCTCTTCCGAAAATAGAAGAATCATGTGATAAGCACTTCCGACTAAATCGAACGGGCCTCTTTTATTTCTGGAAGATCTTCTATCTCTTCCAATTTTGAGCAGAAGACGGAAGACGGAAGAGGTCACGTGATCAGAAACATGAGAGCGTCTTAAGTTACTAAGTGCGGATTTTCTCAAATACTGAAAATCGCTTGTTAACAGCTAGTTTGTATCAATTTTGGGATCAATACGAGAACAAAACTTTTGCTTTTGAAAAAAAGTGCCTTTTTTTTCAATTCAATACAACGTAGTAGTATCAGGAACGGTGTACACCCAGTCTACCGAACTGGAGCTGGCCATTCTAATTTCCTCCTTTTTTGAAGAGCTTTTTGATATATAAGCCACTTCCGTTTTCAAGTCTCCCGACTTCTAGGCGTCTTCTATCGCGTGACAACCACTTCTATCATGTGATATCCTGGAAGAGGTAGAGCGTATATCGCACAGGCTTTTAGGTTCTTCGAAATATTTGCAAAAAGATAATTGCAAATGTGATTTTTCAAGAGCCTATATGATTTACGAATTCATGAAAGTCCTTCGTAGACATACTTAAGAACCTTTATCCGTCTGAATTACTTTAAAGCTTGGCCAGAAAATATTTCTTGTAGGATGCTTAACTTCAAGAGACAGTTCGTATTTATAAACGATAGAGATATCCAATGTCTATGTTATTTCCTTAACCCTTTCCCAAACGACAAAAATTTGGGGTGGCCCAAATTCAAAGCTGCTACAGACGACAAAATAGATGTTGAAAAAGATTGAAATTGTGCAAATTGTAGCACAGAAAATATTGAGGCAAAAGGAGAAACTGCTGGTTATCAGCAGTTTCTTCTTTTGTCTCAATGTTTACCTAGCCTTTTCTATTAGGGACGTGAAAACCAGGTCTTGTTTGGGAAAGGGTTAAATGAAACTGCGTATCAAATGCTCATTGAAGAACATTTTATCCATTGGCAAGCAGTGATCTGAAAAATTGAACCTTGCATTATTTAGATAGCCCTAATTCTAGATCAGACTGTACTTTAGTGCCGTTTGATCAAGACTTATGTCATTTCATGTATTGTCCATTGGGGATCAAAATGGGTCTTGATCAGACTGCATGAATACGCGCGATGATCTGAACACATGTTGGTCTATAAATGCTATCCTGTCTTTTCTCCATTTTCAGGTTTTTGTGGACGGAAACCATCTGATAAACTTCACCCATCTTCACCAGTTTAACGGTCAACAAATGGTTCATTTCTGGTCCCTGGAAGTTTTGTGCCAACATATCGTATTTTATGTACCCTAGACACATTATGACGTATACATACGAGTCATTTTTATTTTGTACGAATCAGCCGGTACTATATGCACAAAAAATCTTTTACGAAATGATAACTATATAATTTAATACTAGTTGATTTCATTAAAATCCGAGTATTCGGATTGGTTGAGAAAATGTTTTCATAGCTCTATGAAAAAATACCGTAACTACTTTCCCGACGCCGCATTATTGACCTGCCATTTTTATTGAAACTTAATTATGAAAAGATGGTGTTTTTTCAAATCTCAGAACATTAAATTATAAGAAATGAAAGTGATTTTTGTTCAGGTATGAAAAAAAATCTTTTCACACTTTTGTACGACCTGCTTCGCGGATTCATACAGTGTGATAAGATTTTCTTTTTCATACCTGAATGAAAAAAAAAATGAAATTGCATTAATTCCTTGAATGTTCTAGTGTAAGGTCGGCCAAGTGAAAATATCAAGCTCTCAAATCAACTGCAGAGTTCGGCTTCAACGACTAGAGATGGAAACATGCGGGAACCTTGAATCTAATATAAAATGCAATAAGATCTCTTTTTCCAGATACTGGCTCAATATGCAAACGTTTGATCCATAATTCTTTTTATAGATTCCTTTTTACGTTCCATGCAACTGCCAAGGGTATACACATAGGGCCTACTTTTTTTATCAGTTTGCATGTCATCTAGTTAACTGGTTACAAAGGGGCAATATTGTAGGGTGATCCAATTTGAACGCTGCTACAGATGACAAAATGTTACTTAACGTAGGATTTGTTATTAATATAACATAGAATAGGTTAAGACAAAGGGAGAAAATGTTGAAATATCAGGAATCCTTATAGTTGTCTCTTTGTTTTCCAAAGCCATTTTTTTCATTTTTATCGTGGACGTTAAAACAATATCTTGTTTTGGAAAGAGTGAACCCATGCATGATTAAACATTCGATTCTTTCTAACACCTGATGTTGCATGTTTCTGCCTCTAACAAAAGAAGACGAGTATTTTCCATTTCAAACAAATGTGACATTTAAGTTTTATATTAGTGGCACACACTTTTTAAGTAAATACTATACTGGTACTACCCAACATTTGCAAAGGATCAGTTTTTATGTTGATGTTTTTAAACGAAATCAAAGATCAAAATGGTATAAATGTATGAGTTATGATTCAATAACATTTTCTCTGTAAACTGTTTTGATTCTCATACTGTAGATCGAATTTCATAGACGGGCCAAAACCTTTTCCCCAAAAAATGAAATGTTCAGTTGTTTGTGCTTCTAAGCATTCTTGTAGTATTATACAACATTTTAATGCTCTTCCAGACTTTCTGAACAACTGCTAGCTGCTTACATGGGCTCAGGGATTAATACGCATTGGAGAGCTAATAAATGCATCATGTTGCGTTATGTTTAGTTTGAATAATTACCGTCCGATGCATCTCATGAACTTTGCGTCTTCAATAATGGTTAATCAGTAAATTATTTTTTTTTTTTTAAATTGGTGATAAGATCAGATACGGTCTGCTTCAAATCTATTATCCTCATCATACCTTCTTATGGGGTATTGCTTTGGTAAAGGTAGACTGAATATATATGAACTCCCTGAGGAGTTAAAAAAGAAACCTATGCGCCTTTCCATGACCCATGTTTATTTGGCAGCATCCTATGAACGACCACATAATGAGACTGAACATAGTCAGTAAATCTGGTCACAGCTTGTGATCATCAACAAGTACTGCAAATGACAAACAAACATGTAGAAATACATAAAAGGCTTCTGCAAAACCAAAGCATGCACATAGAATATTGCTGAGCATAGCCATAGCAAAAATGAGTAACGTTAAGGCTTTCACCATTTCTGACTAAAGACTTTGACGGTCTTGATAACTCAAAGGACCTCTACTGATAAGGCGAGAAATCTCCCTAAAAGGCTCAAATGGAAAAGTCATTTTTCAAAACATGCAAATTGATTATTATTTCGAACTGTATTGTTAGATATGTATCTAAATCATATGAAAACTGATTTTGTACGATCAAAACGATTCGACAGGTACAGATAACTCTTGGTTTCTGTACCTACCCCCAAAATTACATTTTCTTACCCCACCGTTATTCATTAAACCAGATTTAAGTTTTCTTTAGTTTTATAAGCAAAAATTTTTATGTAAATGTAAGGACAATTGGTGTTGAAATCAGAAACCATTTTTCGATCTGTCCTTAATGCGCATGTGCATGATTGAAACGAGTTTAAAGGCGAAATCTTCCCGCCAAAATTATGGCATATGGTATATGAGTACTATTTTTAGTATGAAAGTACGTCCCCCCCCCCCCCCCCCCCGTGACCCAGCAAATCCTTTTTACCAAGGAAGCCTATGATCCAGTTACACAACATATGTCAATGGGAAGCTGGGTCAAGGGGGGGAACGATGTTAGCCAGCCTTGGGAAGGTAGGTATGCCTCGGTTTTTGGCGGGAAAGTGCGCGTTTAAAGTTGTTTCAATGGTGCGCATGCGCAATACGGACAAAACCAAAGCTGCCATATGATGTCAACACCATTTATCCCTGTATCTGTAGAAAATAAATTGCAAATAAAAATGAAAGAACCTTCATTTTACCTCTTTGAATACCGGTAGTGTAAGAAAACGAAACCATTTAGGTGGGTACTAAAATCAAGAGTTATCTGCACCTATAGAACTTTTAAAATGACATAAAAATCGGTGTTTATTTACTTTATTTGTCTACCTAACCATAAAGCTTAATTTTGTTTCTCAATTTGTTAGTTTTGAGAATTGACCCATAGAGCTTAGCCTTTTAGGGAGAATTCTCGCCTTATCCGTAGAGGTCCTTTGATTGAACTATGGTATCTAGATTGAGAGCTTAGATACTGAGGAAATATACTGAGAGGCAAAATTAAGTATACGCCCCAGTTCTTTAACGCTTTCAGAGAAACCGATTAATAGATTGCGTACGATTTTTAAACGCCGCCGAGGGTATTCGCCTATTGATGCAACCTTCTCAGCCTATCCGTCCATCTATCTTTTCTTTCGGTGCGACGGTTTTTTCATAGCATACAGCGTCATCGAAAAAGGGGATTTAATCGCTAAATTAATGCAAGCATATACGTTGACACATTTATGAAGGGATTTTGATATAATTTTCACAGTAAAAGTCTAGTCACTTAGGACTATGCGCACATTGTTAGTGATTTTCCATATTACGGTGCGTCATGGGAAAAGGGGGCTTGGTGCAAACAAGTTATCTGACGTAACATCTTCTAAATCTATTGACGGATTTTGATGAAATTTGCGCAGAATGTTTCTCGCTACCATACTAAGTGTACAGAGTGTCACGTTTCTTTCGCACCATGCTGCGTCATAGAAAAATGTGTCTTAGTACGAAAAAGTGACATGTTGATCAATTTCAAACAGCCAGCTAGAATTGTGTGATAATGTTATAAAAAATTCAATGTTGTGATTTGTTGTGATAAAGAATAAAGAAATTAAAAACGGATTAACAACAATATTTGATGTTCCACTAAGTAGCACGTGCAAAGTTTGCAAAATCGGCATGTAGCAAGAGTATAGACAGCCCAGCAATTTAGGTGAAATTCATCAACACTGTATTATTGGTCTATGGGTAGAAATAAAATCTACAAAATTTTGAGTCGATATGATGGAAATTAAGAGAGATATTTAAAGACAAAAAGTGTATACTTTCTTTTGCCTCTCAGTATAGTTTGGCAAAATTTGTGAGCAACCCGGTCGCTCTATATCAACAAAACACTGATTTACAAAATTAAGGTTCGTCAATGACGTCATCCATGTGACCTATACTATAAAGTTAACACCCCAGAACGTTATTCGGACACGGGTCGAGGTATTTATGCGTTGAACGATCCATGTACCTACATGTATATCTTAATTATGTGTACCAATGAACGACACACTTTGCAGATTTGGGACATGGCGATTAATTGAGTGTCTGGAAACTGCAAAAACACCAGAAAATGGAAATGAAGCCGTCCATGTCCATGTAAAGGATAAGGGTATTGTAACTCATAGATCTATTTCATATGGCTTCTGCACACGAAAAGGACGATTCGTATTAGGGTCAAAATCTGAAATTTTGCCCTATCTATGAAATAATTCATTTGATAGGTACCACTTTTACATGCCTCGTGACTATTTTTTTCCTATGCAAATGAACATAAAGACCTACAAAATCATGTCCATAAACGATGAGTCTATCTATTAAACTAATCTATTGATTATCATTTCATATTCTGTAAGAAATGAAAATGTTTGAATAAGTGTTGCTTATCAAATTATGAGTAGTATAAGTAGACAAAAATATGATTAAATTCAAAGAAACATATCAACATTCAAATGACCTGCCTATATATCTTTTCATACTCCAATACCCAACATTTAATTATTAAACATTATTTGTGTTTGAAGAGAATGCAGCTTCATGCCCTATTGTGATAAACAATGTGTGTAGCGTAGCAATTTGCCATTGCTTTCTTAAACACAATAATGTATTGTTTTTTTTTTAAATAAAATCCCACAAAACTTCAGTTTAGAAAGGTAATTCACAATGGCAGGTTGGCTAATCTTCACTGGTTTGATGTATTTAAGTTCAACCGCATATTCTTTTGGAATGATCATTGCGGTATCCCATGACAAAGTGCACATTACGGTAAATCGTCGGTTTGTTGACTCGGAAGATTCCCTACTTAACAGTTTCGTAGACATTTCTGTGTATCAATGCAAGACAGAATGTAAAACAAGAGCACGTTGTAAAGCTGTAGAGTACATGTACCGGACAAAGCACTGTACACTATTTACGGATGTGGGGGATGACGAATCGACTCCCGGATCTTTGATTATTACTGGATTGTACGGAAATGTAAGTAGCATTATTTTCAGATTTGAACTATCAAAATGTGGTGAATAGAGATACGTGGATGCAAACATGTGACTGGAGTCACTCCTTCAGGCATCTAAACAACATGTGGACAGTCTGTTTGTCCAATTGTTTGGAACAAAGTTTAACATATATTATATGGTTTCATTTTTTTTAAAAAAAATATTTCGGTCCATTAAAATATATAAATTACGCCTACTTGTATTGGAGCACTGCGGCCTAGTGGTGAAACTAGGGCTTCGGAATTGAATGGTCCCGGGTTTTATACCTACCGGTACAATGTGATATTTTTCTGGGCAAAAAATACCCCACATCGCTACCTTTCACCCAGGGGTATAAATGGGTACAAGTGAGAGTAGAACATGGTGGACATTGTGCATTGTGGGTTTGGTAAATCTACGAACAATTTTGCCTCACTTCAGATAAAACATTTTGTAAACACTTTCTTTTTTCTGCGTCTTGTGTATGACTTACATGTACATGAATCCTCATTGTATTTTTGCAAAAGTAGATCCTAACCAACCTGAAAAACGCCAGAAAAATCAGATCTTTTTTCAGGCCGGTTGGGGTCAATTTGAGGGAAAAGTATGCCAATCGCTTGAAAATTGACGCAGAAATAAAAAAAAATATTACACAATTTCTTACATGAAGCGTGGTTAATTTGGCCTTTGTCGTTATCATTTCGTTTTCAGGTCGGTTGGGTTTTATTTTTGGAAAAAGTAAAAGGATTTCACAAAAAAACTTTATATCTGAGAAAAGAGCACAATAAGGCGGGGTACATGCAACAACCCCTTTGAAATTTGACACAGAAATAAAAAAGATATTGCAAAATATTTTACCAGAATCGAGACTATTTTTGTTAATCATGTAACCCATCCCATCATGCACAATGTCCACCGTGTAGAAGCTAGCCATATGCGCCGAGTGTAAACATCTGACTTGAAAATCGGTGATCGATTGGGTAAACTGTAAAGTCTATGAGATTTGCTTGAAGATAAACAGTTTAAAACTCATGTTTAAAATTCGAGTATTGGATAAGACTGCTTCGGAAATAGTTCTTTCTTATTTCAAAGTGTTTTATTTCAATTACAGGGTTCATGTGGCATACATACATGTCAGAATACAGAAGTATGTGACGTAGACACAGAAACATGCAACACTGTCGGTAAATATATCTAATCAGTTTTTCGCCGAAAAGAAGTGCTTTTGGCGGCCTAGCTTCACACAGAATGCTTACAAAAGAAACAAGAGAGAAAACACTGTTCTCCATTTTTCCTATTATACAAATTCAATCTAATTAAAATCTTAAACAAACTTGTAGATCTATTGTTCCGTCTGCTCCATCTTTCATATTGAAATAATTAAATTTACAATGCAGACGATATTTGTATTTCATTTTATAGAATGTGGTTACCTAAATACCACGTTGGAACTAGAAGGTAACATTTACAAAGTTGGAAGCAAGGCTGCATACAATTGTGCCGAGATGACCCTACCAATAGTATGTGATGTAAATGGAACATGGACGATGAGTATAACGACTACAGGAACATTGTATAAAGGTACATTATATACTTAAAGACACTTCTAACGCAACACTAACCTTTTTGGAAATAACTACAAACTTAATAAACCAGTTTTCATAAAATTTTTAAACAAATAATGAATTCATATTGGCTTAATATCTATAATTTTCATAAAGAAATAATGAGTGGAAATTATTAAATTTGCAGTTCATATAGTATGACTAGAAAACAAAATGTCGCAAAAAAGCCGTGCGAGCTGATATCGTAAATTCATGTTATTCATGTAACAGCTGTAAGGTTAATGACATTCAGCTAACATTCTGTGTGTCCGTCATAGACATAGATGACACGAAGACACCCCTTTGTCATTGACAAAGCATAGTTTATAGTGAATTTTGCGGGATAATTCCTCACTCGTCCCTATTAAGTGCCTGTTCCAGTTGTTGAACATTTATTGCAGCAAAAAGTCGAAAAAACAATGTCTGGTAACAAATTGATGATTTCGTGCAATGCTGACACGTGCGAAACATTATTTTTTTAAACAAAACATGTGCACCAGAATTCTAGTATTGCTTCGCTCGTGAAAGCATGTTACCAAATCTTATGAAACAGGAGTTAGAGATATATGTATAAGCATAATTTGTTGACGCTGCTTTGATGCTATTGAATTCTGCAATCGCCTAGCGTTTGTGACTTTTCATATTTGAGTCTTGGTAAAAGAAAAACTTAATATTCTCTTTATTAGAATCAATCAATTTGAAATTTAAAGGTCGGTTCACATTGACGAATTTTCTTAAGATTCCTTACGAATTGGACATTCGTAATCACATTGCCGAAAGGTAAACGTATTGTTACGATTTGAGCGAATTTAACGGACGGTTTACGTATTTCTACGACTAGTTTACGGACTGGTTACGGACTATTTACGAATCAATAGGAGTATTACCGACTTACAGTTGTCGCCACTTCGTATGGCACGTGTTTATGTTTTGTTTAACGTTCAATTACATTTAAACAAAATATAAACATTGTGCCATACGATGTGGCGACAACTGTAGTTACGAATGTTTACTAGTCCTTTGTTATTATTTTGTTGTTGTTGTTGTAAGAAAGACAACCTCGTTATTAAAAATCTGACATTCGACAAGACAACATGTCTTACGAACGAAATAAGCTTAGGTTGTACCAACAATTTCTTAAATAATTAATCCTTTCCCAAACAAAATCTAGTTTTGACGTCCCATGGTTTTAAAAAAAATTGTGAGAAAAGAATAAATTGCTGAATAATCAGCAATGCAATTCTTTCTGTTCACTCAGAATTTTTTGAAACACTCAGAATGTTCTATTCAATAACATACAAAGTTTTCAATTCTTACATCAATTAATTGTGTCGTCTCATACACAGTGTGGGGTCGTTTATAACGGTTACCCCAGAAATATATTTATGCTTGATATATTCAAAGTTGTTCTCCGATGCGCGTTTACTTTTCTACTTTTTCTATCTAATATTCGTCGATAATAAGTCAAATTGTCTTGGACATCGAACAACGTTTGGAGGACTTATCGTCAATTTTGAGCTGGGATAAAAAAAAATGACCCCAGTGCATATACATGTACATACTCGTTATGTCGACTTTTGTGGGCCACTGAGAATATCTCGACTTATCCGGAGTTCGACACAAACACCAGCCATCAAAAACGGAAAGTTTTCACGGAAGTCTTCGGCAGAATTCGGGGTTGATCTAATATAGGCTATTCGGTCTTTTCGTAATTCCGGTAATACAGAGTTGTCGTTCCTGCGGGACGGTATATTTACTTCCATTTGCCTGTTTGACAAGCGGCATTTTTAATATTTTCGTAAATTCAACGAGTAATTAAATGAAAATGATTTTTATTGTAACTTAATAATGGAATCTTATAATACCTCTGCACCTTCCATCATTTTTAGATCGTTCGGAGATCTATAACAAAAGAAATCTCCCATAATCCGACGATACGTTATCATTGAAGATAATTTTCCCCGTGGCGTGCCTCAAATCAGGCGAGTACCGATTGGTGACGTCATGACTTTGCCTTGCTTACTCTAGTCATATGACGTCATAGAAATAAAAAGAGGGGCAACTTTGGGGGAAAACATACATGTATATACATGAACGCAGTGAGCGAGTTTTTCCAAACAAATATTTTGTAACTGTTTGTAAGAACATTCCGCTCCACACGGTTTTCCACTGTCGGAAAACGATTAACATCGGAAATAGAGTGAATGTTAAAGCACAGAAAATATTGAGGAAAGAGGCGATTTTTCTGACTATCGTCAAATTGCTTCCTTTTTCTCAATGTTTTTTCCAAACAATCTACTGAGGTCAAATACAGGACTTAAAAAAAGAAAATAAAAAATGAAGAATTCGTATTTAAATGTGCCGAAAAAATGACAAATTTTTTACACCCTTACCCAAACAACAAAATATGGTCCTTTCCAAATTAAGTCTTGTTAATTTTCAGAATGAATTTCTGATATTGCTATTTTGTGGGCATCAAAACAAATAATTGGAAAGGAAAGGCTTAACATAATAAACCATCATTTCAAATTTAATTCAAATTTTAAGCAGGCTGTAGACTATGATACGTAGATCCACCAAGAAGAACAGTTTTGTGTAGATTGTAGAATAGGAACTAGATCTATTGAGGAAAAGCAAAGTCAGCATGTTTTTCTCTTCTCTCAAATCTTTGCTATTTCGTTCAAGTAGATCTAGATCTATGTAATTCATTGTTTGTTCGTGAAAGCTTCCCCAAACAAGACCTGGTTTTACTTAATAGAAAATGCTTTAGGAAACATTTTGGCAAAATGTAAGAGCATCCTGATAACCGGCATTTTCTCCTTCTGTCTCAATAGACTAGATCTACTTTGATATGTAAGCGTTTAGTGTGTTGGGACTGTGTTGCGATGGGATTTTTCTTTCTTCTCTCCGCTGAGGTTCCTTTGTTGGAATCTCCCAACGATCTACGCGTTTCGGCTAATACTGCCGCTCAGACTCGGGTATGCCTAGGTCAGATACGATGTTTGGTTCTAATTCTTGCGACTTATTACACGAATCCAAGCTCATCTTGCATTTGCCTCTTTCGATATAGTTTGTGCAGTTCAAAATTTCCAATTCTATCCGCAAAATTATGGCATTTGTGAATGCAGTAGCGGTTCCTTCCCACCGATAGCGCTTATTTACATTGACACCGGAAGACGGTATACCGTCCTGCATGAACGACAACTCTGTAACGACGGAATTACGAAAATCCGGAATGACGATCTGAATAACTCTTGGGAGGAGGGTTCGTATATATACCTGTGTACATGTAATTATTATACTAAATATATGATGAAGTATTCGAATAAAATAAAAACGGGAGCGGATAACTATTACTGCCATCGACAAATTAAAGTAACAAGCGTCGTCTGCACATGGTTTTTCTTTCGCGTGTATTTTTCACGGGTTGTGCCATCTTACCCCCGGTCCCACTGAGCCCGATTTAATCCCGATTTCGAAAATTTCAAAATCGGCACGAAATCGGCGTACTTCGGGAGAGTCGTAGTACATCCTGATAAAAATCGGCACCAATTCGGGATCAAAAATAAATCGGGACAAAAATTTCAACATGCGCAAATTTTTCTCCCGATTTCGAAAATCGTGGCCAAGTCGGCGCATCTCGGTGCACGTCGTATTAAATCGGCGTTCTTCGTAGTAGGTAAATCGGCGTTATTCGGCGACTATATCGTACTTATTCGGGATACACATCTCGGCGATGAACACCGAATAACGCCGATGTACTACGAGCAAATTCCGATACACGCCGATGAACTACGACGAGTTACACGAATCGTACCTGAGGTACACCGATCTACAGCGAATAACTACGGGCTACTAGGATATTATCCCGAAGTACTGCGAGGTACCCCGAATTCCGGAAAGTATAAAAAGGTGAATCAACTTTGAAAGCATATGGTTAAATTTTATCAACTATATATGACGTAATTTCGGACAAATGATAGTATTTCGCCGTTGTGGTTCTAAAACCGCGGAACTGCAGCTTGAGTCTGTTTTTGGCATAAACTTAATTGCTATTCTTTCAGTTCTAAACCTTTAAACAAAATCATTCGATGCACTGTGGCCATAAAAGGGGACTCTTGAATAAAGAAACAACTGCCAGCTACTACATAATTGAAATTCCTGATGAGCCATTGGTCAACCAACCTGATTCTGATCAGGATCCTGACTACGAACTTGAAGATGGAATCGATACTCAGGGCACCATCATTAAGAAAAGGAAACCATTCAAACATATTGATCTGACAGATGACTTGATTGTAGGTTAACATAGGTTTTGCGAACAATATATCGAAGAAATTAGTAAGGCTAATTGATAATGATAATGGTGGTTATTAGCATTTTCTTCTTTTGTCTTAATGTTTTCTCAGATAATTTCTAATATGAACATACAAACAAGGTCTGGTTTGGGAAATGCCTAAGCCAATTTCGATACTATCCATTTATATCGTGTCAACAGCTCAGTTAATCTTGCCTTTTTGAATAGGGGTTTTAAGGTTTACGGACCCTAAAAAGTCACCACCTTCTAGTCATACAAAATGCATCAAATTACACACACTTGTAAATACACTTCAAATAAGTTGATTCACCGTGCGGGATTTCAAGATTATGCTTCAAGAAGAAAAAAAAATTAAAAAAATATTTTACTCTATATTCATATGCAAGGGGGGTAATTTTGAACATTTTTGTCAAATATTTCCATATTAAGTATGCATTAATTCAAAATTCTACACCGTTCAAAATGCTTATGTTTGTATCTAAAATGGAAATTTGCAAATTTTGTATCTGGGTCTTTAGAGCTTTTGAGGGGTTGGATACCTTAATGCCACTGACGATACTTTTGGCTGTTTTGCAGCCTATAGGGCATCTATCTATATTTTCCTGGCTTTCTCATACTATTAACAATGCATAACTCTATCCAATACACCCGTAAACTCACCAGTACTACTCTTGGATCTGAATTGTCAATGGGGGTCAATTTTTTCAAGTAAACCGTGACGTAATTTCGGACAAACAACAGTTATTTTAATGTCGGTTTCTGTTGTTGGCTTGTGGCTACTCTATAAACAAATTCCAAACTAATTTTTTTTCTGTTGAATTAAGCATATTTTATATACCAAGTTACGAAATCGGGGCAAAATCGCGACGAAAATGTTCAAAAGTCGTAGTAGATCGGATCTGTCGGCGTATTGTCGTAGTAACTCTGTATGCGTCGCAGTACATCGTAGTTAGAAATCGGGACAATCGGTCTAGTTCGTACTGCTTCGTAGTAACTCGGCTCCTAATCTCGTGGTTCTTCGGAACAAAATCGGGACAAAATCGTAGTTAATCGTATTGCATCGTAGCATTTCGCTGTCCATCGGGAACTTACCGCTAAAGATGGGATGAGCGGAGAAAATCGGCTCAAATTCGTAGTAAATCGCAGACAATGTGCCCTCCCGAAGCACTACGACTATTTTGGAAATCGGGCTCAGTGGGACCGGGGGGTTACGGTGAACCGACAGCAGAATACTATCATCCGGTTTTCACCCAGTTTTCACACCTTTCGATCAAGATTTTAATCCCTATTGTTCGAGATAGTGTTAATGAGGGTTTGACAGTCTAGATAAAATGACTATGCTAATCAATTAATGACCTGAACAGGTAATTTTAAGGTGAAATTTGTCTACCGAACGGCAAAAAAATCGACTCATCCGAAGTTGACAATTTTCCCAACTCGACACAAACGTCGAAATTTATATGAAATAAAGAAGGGACAAAGTCGGGACTTTGAAAACACTTCGACTTATCCGGAAAATCGACTCATCCGATGTCGACACAACGAGTTTCGACTGTAAATGCATTGAAAAATGGACTCTTAGTCCTCATTTTTTGCAAAATCAATTAGAAATCATTTGACGTTTAGCAAAACATTAAATAGTATTTCCTCTATCATTAATTTTATTTGTCAACAATTTTGACATACTCAATCAAATCAAATCAAATATTTTTTTATTGTTCACATCATGTACAAAATGATATACGAACTATTCACATATAAACAAAACATATAACAAACGATGACGTTCATATCTGTTAAAATCTAGGATGTTTATCATCATAAGACTCTGCATATACACAAGGTCTTACCAGGACTCACACTGCCCTTTTTCAGCTTTTCTATCAAACATAACCCTAATCAGGCCTTTTGCAGAGCCTGGTCTGTTTTAGTACCATTCTCGGAATCTCATACCATAAGTGCGCTTTTTTAAACATCCCGGCTCGTTTATATTCGTAAAGTTATCGTATATATTCGTGAATCACACACGGATGATTTGCGAGTGATTTGCGATAAACTAAGAGTCATTTACGAATGAATAATGGGACATTCAATCCGTGGACATTCGTGAGAAAATTTTGGACATGCCAAAAAACTTCCCCGTATGAACACGAATCATTGCGATAGTCGCCGGTTTATTGCGAGTTATTTACGAATGTTTAAGTATTGTTTACGAATACTTACGTATGCCTTTCCGAATGGACCACTGAAAACGAAATCTGTGAGTATGCACGACTTTTTACAATGCCATTTTATTTTTTGTTGTTGTAAACAATAAGATAGTATCTCTATATCATCATTCAGTAGCTGACATTGAGAAAAAGGGCATTTCATTCTTACGAGTTATTTACGGATGCTAACGTATTGTTTAAGAATGTTCACGAATGGCCTACGAATGTCAAATTCGTAAGGATTCGTAAGGAAAATTCGTCAATGTGAACCCACCTTTACAGAGAACATGTAAACGTTAGTAATTTATGTTTGCTAAAAATTTCATAACATATACTGCATTATTTATTTAGTTATGATGAAAAGTGTAAGTTGTGCGTTAGAGGTGTCTCTAAGTGTATACTTATACAGTATCATACACGTTATACTGTTGTTATAAATTATAGAGACGCTAGTGTATACTTATACAGTATCATACACGTTATACTGTTGTTATAAATTATAGAGACGCTAGTGTATACTTATACAGTATCATACACGTTATACTGTTGTTATAAATTATAGAGACGCTAGTGTATACTTATACAGTATCATACACGTTATACTGTTGTTATAAATTATAGAGACGCTAGTGCGAATCATCTCCTCAGTATTACATAATCATCGATATGATTTCGTTTTGACCAGTTCAACGGTGGGTAACCCACATGACTTTTGGGAAGCGTTCACACTGAAAAATCAAAATCGTCCGCTTGAAGGAAGTTTGTATAATTTCTTAGCTTATACTACGGATTTTGACGAGATTTAGTGCACCGTACACGCCTTTGAGAGCGTCATTCACAGTTCTTTCTTCACACGGAATCCTATGGTTCCTTCAAATATTCAAAATCATTGATCCTTTCGCATAACTGATTGAAGAAACCACAGAATTCGATCAATAGTAAGTTAGAAGTGAAGGTACCAGAGTTAACATTTTCGCGAATACCACGTTTCCTGTATGAGGTCCATAAGTTTGTGAAGTTTGACGATCTTAGCATATACTAAGTATACTGTAGGCAATGTTGCACGGTTAAAATGTCAAAGTTATAAACCAAGGGGCAATAATTC
The DNA here is from genome assembly GCA_963680895.1 of Fragum sueziense. NCBI lineage: Eukaryota > Metazoa > Mollusca > Bivalvia > Cardiida > Cardiidae > Fragum > Fragum sueziense. The sequence goes on from OY804603.1 coordinate 11,289,330, forward strand.
AAGAAGAAAAAGTTCCACAGTTACGGCTCTTGTAAATGTCACTTTTCCTCAATGTGATATGTACGAGGGACGTTCAATTAATTTTGGAACTGGGATTCTATAAGCCATAGTTATGTCGCAATTCAATTTTAAGTTTCTTCAATCTTTCGAAGTAATCCTCTTTGACACCCACACACTTCTAAAGTTTTGAGATCCATTACTTACATGTATATGCCAACAAATTGGCCTCTTTTGGAACACCCCGCAGACACTGGAAAATTGCACTGCATATGGATCATGAAGGCCTATACCGACGACAAGAAGCTTTTTTCGTCATCATGGGGAACACAAAAAAGCCGCACAGGCTCAAGCCCGACTGTAAGGGTGGATGATGACGCTGTGCAGCATGTGTCTCTTTCAGGAAGTCTTGGACAAGATGACACATGTGGACAGCTAAGTTGTCATGGATTTGGTACATACCTCTTTAGTCAGTCATAGACCTGCTCTTTTCGTGATATTTCTTTACTTTCACCGACATACATTTCTTGTATGAATGACCGGCAATAGTGGTACTATTTGAAACAATTATTTGAACATTACACCAGTTACATTTGAAAATTACCGCGTACAAAACTTTTGTCGCGCTTTTAATTTGTTATCTATTACGGACATTGTCTGATCTTTTAGCAACTATTGCTTGCTAATGATACGCAATTGGTGCTTGTAATAGTAGATAATTGTTCAATAATATGTATAAAGCTAAGAAAGCCCACATTTGTTGCATTTATTGCATTATTTCAAAGTATATTTTGCACGGGTGGCTCTCTGTCCTTTAGGCAGCAGGTGGGGGACCCAGTGGGCATAAACCTTTCTGTGTTTCAACCCTTTCGTCAAAATTGTATAACATGTCCCCGATGAAAAACCAACTTTATCTGCTATTTTTTGCACATTGAACCATGCGTCCTGTTCAGTCATTATGGAATCTACAGCAACAATTGCTTTGGAACTAGTTCTACCCGGGTTGCCTGAGAGGGGGGCATCATTCAGGCCATTTTTACCAATTTTAATTTTTATAATCTTCCTAAAAACTGACTTATATTCAACGTTCGAATGTCCACGAATCTGATATAGTTCATTTTATACATATGATGCAGATATTTCAAAGCCCATGCGACCTTTAATGTAGACCCGTACATTCTGCTTCAGTTCGTTTTCCATTTTGCGCACAGCGAAATAGCCAGTGTATATGACTGAACCAACTTAAAAGTTTAATAACTTTTGAACGAGTCAACCAATTTGTCTAAAATTTTGACCAAGTATAGACAGTATTTTTCCCGTCAAATAGCCACAAGCACCACTAGTTCTATAGAACCGTGAGGTATGGTGGACCATTAGTACCACTTTTAATTGAACGCCCCTCGTACTTATGTGTATGAAGTTACTAGCATATACCATTCAGAAGATATTGTCCGGATAAAATAATCCGGACGCTCACACACATGCACACACGCATTTCAAGCGAAATACATGTAGTAACAGCTATGTCGAGCTGCACTAATTGCGGGCTCAACAGAACCCAACATTTCGGATGTTTTTAGACACAAAGGCTACTAGTTTAGTAATATCTGCGTTGAGCTTAGACATGTTATGGTCCTTCCATTCTGTGATTTAGTTCAAGAATAACTCAATACGTCAGCCAGCTTCCTCTTTAGCTCGATTGATTGGGTTTAACTTGTCTTTCTGACATGGTCAGTCTGGGGCACTTAACCATGGATTCCTGCCATTTCTCATACCAGTACTACGGCAACATCCATATCGAGCCTCAGGCTGCTCGCCCACAGAGCTTAACAATTATCAAGCCGTTGATGGGAGACACTGCTTGTCAGAAAAGAATTTTTCCGTGGCCAGGGTATCGAACCCTGAATCACGTTATTTGGACATATATGAATATTTAAAAAAAAAATGTCATTCGAAGTGACTCGTCGTTTAAATACAGTGGTTAAAGCTTGCTTTGTCACCCAGCAGTCTTCATTGTCCCGAAGGTATTGAAGTATACTTATTTATGCATAAAGTAGACTTAATCCAATACAGTATATCAAAATCAATTCATCCATTATTTGAAGTATGTGGCAATATGAATAAACTTGTTTAATTCTTTTCCGAACAGCCTACAGTCCGATAAGGATATTACGGCACATGTAGGCCTATATAAAATTTATCTTAACAAAAGCTCGAAACTACTATTATTTTACACGTGGCGTTCGAATCTTGCAGGTATCTCATACCTGCAAGATTCGACACAAAGCATACAAAATCGAATAAAAAATGAGAAAACTTTTCCACTAATAACGTAGGTAAACTTAGTAAACATGAGCCATAATATCTTGACTGGACTGTTTGATTAAACTGGGTGAGAAATCAAATTCCAACATCAACAGAATACTGCTGACCAGACGAGCCTACCCCGCATTTTTTCTTGGCGAATATATATATTTCCTTGATTTGCCTTTCTAAAATACAAAATGTCGGAGAGGTACAATTGGGTACCTGCTGCAGACGACATTTCAGATTTAGATTGCGACAAACATTGGTTATTGACACTGCCAAGGAATCGCTGAGAAAAAGAACAATCTCGTTATCAACATTTTCTTCTTTTGCCTCAATATTATAGGCGTTATGTTTCACATGCTTAGTTTTACTCCATTTGACTACGAAACAATCAAGCTCCGGCGTAACGAATCTCTTCTAATCTGAGGGCCTTGGTGGGATTTCATTATCCAATAGTTCGCTGTAAAGTGCACAACAATTTAAAATCAAAGTGCTGAGAGCACTATAATTCGACGTCTCTGATTGATTGAGCGGGATTGTAAATTAATGTCTAATTCGGTAAGATAGGTTTCGAACATACGTAGGGCTTTATTACCAAAAACCCTACCCAAGACTTAAAATTGAGTTGATGGCCGTTTCAAGAAAAGTGATTTGTCTCTATGAACAATCACTATTAATTTAATTATCCAATTCAATCAATGCCACGTGATTACCATTTTCGTCTTCTTGTTTCGTTTTGACCTTGGTTTCGTCGTTAGTTACACCTTTCGTTAATTTTATAAAGGATGAGACAAAGCAATGTATTTAAAATGTAAGCCAACGTGCTACATAAATGAAAGCCGTGATAGCTCACTCGGCAGAGCATTTGCATTGTACTGTTTACACAGATCTACATCTGGCATGCCGTGGGTTCGAATTATACTCAGACATTGTCTTTTTTTATTATCTTTTTTCATTTTTTATCTCTACCAACCACGCTATGGGAGCCTGACAGGCGGCATTTATTTTTCGAGCAAAAATGGCGGACATTACAAACCTGCAAGAAATAGATGCTGCAAACAAAGGAAGATTTGTCACATTTATACTCAATTTAGCACGTTCATACTCATTAATACTTGAGTACATATATTGCTTAACCACTTTTGATTCTTAAATGAACTTATTAATCTTTAGATTATCTAAATTTTGCCCACAACTTTTGTATGACAGAACCCTTGTGTAACTCTGAGTCGTAAGAGATATGTATTATTAGAAAAAAACACGAAAAAAAAAAAAAAAAAAAAAACAACGAAACTACTGTACAAGAAAAACTGAACTTTTTTCCGAGCAATGTCACAATCTACTGTATGGGTAGTTCGTTCATTGTTTACACGATTTAAGTTTGGAAATTCCAGTTTTTTTCTGAACAGGTTAATCGAGCAATTGAAAACTGAGAGACGTATCCTAGTGGTAAATATTTTCAGTTAATCAACTAACTGAAGGATTAAGTCTCTTCAAGCAGAGCCAATCTAATTGCGCATTTAAATTAGCCTTTAGCCTTTTCAAAAGCGTAAATTTCAATTCAAAAGACTCAAAACTGCATAAAAGAAAACAAGCTTCAATTGCTACCTACTTCCGTTTTTCTCTGCAATTTGATTTTACCAGTCGTACACAAAGGCCCAATTACAGCATTCCGATGGCCCTGCCTCGCCCTTCGTGTGGCATTCTGGTCATGTTACGTGTTTTTCTGACTATACAGTCGATGGAGACTTAACGTGTGTAAACTGAGCCATAGCTTTTGTTTCCAAGACTTTTAACGCGCAAATCGGGAAAACGAAAAATGGCCGTCAAGATGGCGGAATATAGAGAATAGATGGTTCATGTCTTGGATGGGTCAAGTTTATTTGGCAAGGCGGAGGAATTTATCTGGTGAGCCGAAGGCCAAATAAACTTGGCCCATCCAAGACAAGAAACATCTATTCTATTTATCCTGTTACAACCTTAAAACGATTCAGAATTACAGAAACATAGACATAAGCCATTAAGCTATAAGCCATTTTTTACCAGCGATGTCAACTTTTCAAAATGTTTGAATGCGCAAACGTTTGATGAGCGTCAGAAAGTAATCAGCGTGGAAAATATCCTTTCCCATCAACATTTAATAATTTTACCGAGGTAAAAACAAGCAAATTACATTTAAATTTTCAAATATGATAACCATGTAGTGTAAATTCAAATAGCAAAGAACTAGAAGGTGACTCGAGTCGACGACTGTGTCTTGACCTGGTCATTTCTTTGTGTGTGGATAGGGATTGGAAGGATCCGTATCGGTTTTAACAAAAACCGATTCAACGTTAAAATTAAAACTCGAAAAGGTCAAACTGTAACAAGAACATGAAGCGCCTACCACAAATCACTCAGTTCAGCTATTCGTCCCAACTTTAATTTCCTCAGTCCTGGATTTAGCTGTAACGTTAAATTCTAACTTGCTTTGCACTTTCTCCGATGTCGTCCATTTTTACACAGTCTCCAACGAAGCAAGCTTGTGTTGTGCATGGCAATGAAGACATTATTTCAAAAAAAACAATAGCCTGACATGTAAAAACAGGTACTACAGATGTTTTGAAATACGATAACAAACCATCGATCTCTCCTCCTCCTGTAAATCCAAACCCTTTCTTGTTTTTCCTGCACTGTCCTGTTGTAAACAAACATCGCTTCGATTCCCAGACAACAACGGGTGTGTATAACGTCATCAAAACTTTAATCTACGTCATCGATTTCTAAGATTTATGTCAATATTCCAGGGGCGGATGCTGTTAGTGGGACATTTAGTCCAAATATTTAGACAGGGGAATGGAAAAGTTTCATTTGTGCTTTTTATTTCTCGTTTTCTGTAGACCACTTGCCTCGGATTACGAGTAAACTTAAACTTGGCGTTTTTGTAATTTCGGTGCAAGAATATTGATTAAATACGCAGAATTATTTGATTGGGATGATTTTTGCTATTCAAAACAGGCGACTTTGCGAACAATTTGTGTAAGTTTGGTTATAAAAACGGGGATTTGAGATCGATCCAACGTCCGGATGAAATTAAAAGTAATTTCGGCAGACCACGTGATCATGTAGCATAATGAGCATGTCACGTGATCAGGGAGTATGATAAAGCTAAGTTTATCATACCCCCTGTTATTGGACAGAATATTGAGCTAGTGGCAGGATAAATTATATACTGAAACAAAAAAGAAACGCAACTTCAGTTTCAATTCCTTTTTACGCAAAGACATCAAATCAGATTTAAACAAAACTTAATACATTTAAAGCAATAACATTTCACCTTGTAAAGTTCATAAATCTTGTTGGTAGTCAATTTCATTAGTATGAAAATACCCAGTATAAACCGAGCGTCAACACAATACGACAAAGAAAATTGGACGGAGGTCGAAAAAAAGAATCTGTTTCGTTCAATTTGGTCCGATATTCGAATGTTGTGAAGTCCATACGAGTTATTAGCGGTCTCCGTTGCAGTCTTAAACCTATCCCGTAGGTGGGGTTAACGTGATCCTGCCTTGACGTCTTATCTCTTGCACGTCCGCCTCGTGCTCAACCAGTTGTGGTCCAATTGAGAACCAACAACGTATACAGTCAAAAATATGTCTATTTTTTGCCCCATCAATGTCTTACGACAACATTTTTAACCTTTTCCACCAACAACATCTGTACTGCAGTTAGGCGCTGGTTTTGGCCTAGCCTTGCTATGCGTAGCGTAGTGAAAAGTGTGTGAACGCTTTGACGTCTTCTTTGTCTTTGTTCTAGCTTGTTTTGATGAAAATTTGTTTTGATAGTAGTCATCTAGAAAACACGGCAGGGAATAATCAGTTTTCAACAATTTACCATGTATCACGTGATGAATGTACGACATCTGAAGAAAATGGCACTGTATTTATGCGTATGGATGCAGGTATATTAAAAATGTACTCAACAGCCATTAAAAACATATTTTGTCGAAAATATTATGAAAATTTGGGGTTGCGTATCTTTTTTGTCCTAGTATATATAAATAATCAATGTAAGTGTTAAATATGCACAACGAAACTAATGTCTTAAGGTTGTATTTCTCTAATACACTTACTGTTGCCCTAATAAGGAAGTACAATAAAGATTTAACACATTTCTGTCATTCTAGTTGACGTTGTTGTGTAACCTACGTTACATTACGGTATATTAGATTCATTTATTCACATATCTTCCATCATTTGGCCATAAGTAAGTTTAACACAACAGAGTTTGAGTTTGAGTTTAATGGGGTTTTACGCCGTTTTCAACTACCAGGGTCATATCGCGGCGGCTGGAGCACCTACCCATGGATTCCTGTTGCTTCTCAAACCAGTACTACCACAACACCCTTACCGAGCCTCCAGCTGCTCGCCCACTTAGGTTAACGATTTCAAACCCATTGGTGGGTGACAATTTTGTCAGAAAGGGTATTGGCCGCGGCCGGATATCGAACCCGGGACCTCTCGAATGAGGGTCAGATGCGCTACCAACTGCGCTAAGGCCGCGGCATTAACACAACAGAGATTGAGTTAATGGTCTGGTAATGAATTTCTTTTTCTTGAAGCTTTTGCTTAGAGTAAAACAACAGTTGCATGAATGTATTGCATAATTTAAATACTTTGATATTGGCATGTTAGGTTCATTTATCTGCTTATCTCCTATTTTTGGTCAAGAACCCTTAAAAGACACAGGCATGTGGTTTGCATTAAAATTTCTATTCTTGAAGCCTTTGGTAATAGCTAAATAACAGTTGCATATATTTATGCCCCCTTTCGAAGAAAATGGGGGTATATTGTTTTGCAAGTGTCGGTTGGGCGGTCGGTCGGTCTGTCAGCCGGTATCGGTCGGTCGGTCCGTAGACCAAACCTTGTCCGGAGCATAACTCGAAAAGTATGTAAGGTAGAATCATGTAACTTTGGAGAGGTGTAGTGCTGAAGAACAGTAACTCTGCCGATCAAATTTTTAGAGTTAATGTCCTTTGTTGATTTTCAAATTTAATTCTAGTCCGGAGCATAACTCAAAAGTATGTAAGGTAGAATCATGAAACTTTACAGGTGGATAGATTACATTATGGAGAGGTGCAGAGTACAAGAACCGTAACTCTGCTGATCAAATTTCCAATCTTGATTCTTGTCCGGAGCATAACTAGAAAAGTATGTAAGGTAGAATCATGAAACTTTACAGGTAAATAGATCTTATTATGCAGAGGTGCTAGTGCACAAGAATCGTAACTCTGCCGATCAAATTTTTGGAGTTATTACCTTTTGTTGATTTTCAAATTTGATTCTTGTCCGGAGAATAACTCAAAAAGTATTTAAGGTAGAATCATGAAACTTTACAGGTGGATATATCTGATTATGGAGAGGAACAGTGCACAAGAACAGTAACTCTGCCAATCAAAGTTTTGGAGTATTGCCCTTTATTGATTTTCACACTTGATTCTTAACCTGGCATATATCTCATGTCCTTTTACACATACAGCCTTGATATATGACGCATTGACACCTCTGACCAAGACCTTTCACATTTGACCATGACCTTGGACCTTGTTACCTCGACTATGGAGTTTGACCTACTTTCAAAAATTTTTAACCTGGCCCATATTTCATGTCCTTTTACACAAACCTTGATATTTGACACACTGACACCTACGACCAAGCCTTTTTACATTTGACCATGATCTTGGACCTTGTGACATTGACTTTAATGTTTGACCTACTTTTAAAAACTTTTACCTGGCCTATAGTTCATGTCCTTCTACACATACAGCCTTGATATTTCACACATAGGCACTTCCAACCAAGACATTACACTCTTGAACATGACCATGGACCTTGACCTTGGAGTTTGACCTACTTTTAAAAAGCTTTAACCTGACCTATATCTCATGTCCTGTCACCGATACAGCTTCGATACTTTACACATGGACACCTCCTACCAAGACCTTTCACAATCGACCATGATCCGGGCCTGTGCGACCTTGACCTTAGAGTTTGACCTACTTTTAAAAATCTTTAACCTGGCCCATATCTTATGTCCTTTAACACATACAGCCTTGATATTTCACACATAGACACCACCTTCCAAGACCTTTCAAAGAAAATGACCTTGGACCTTGTGATCTTGACCTCGGAGTTTGACCTACATCAAAGGTAGGCCCTTGAGGGGGCATATATGTTTTACAAACATCTCTTGGTATGATGTAATTGACGTTTCCTTTATTTCGAGTACTCTAAAATATACTTGCAACCATAACAAGAGCATTATTCATTACACAGAAAGCCCTGTCAACTGGCTTTTGTTAGAAAGATAAAGATAGTTAGATATTCATGAAACAAGACAATCTTGTAGTCACTAATTCCCATTCAAACAAAATAAAAGTGAATTACATATACTCAAGCATGTCATAATGACTAGCATTGGTACATGAAACACCTTTGCCTAGCATATAATGTAGGGCACATCGATCTAGTTTTGGTACATGACAAACCTTTGCCTTGGTCATGACTCATACATCCTTCAAAGTTAGTGTTTCTATGTCAAACAGAGCATACGATATAGAAGGGAAGGAATTTTTAAAGTATGTGTGCTCAAGCGTACGAATTATGGTATGCTACAGGAGCTTTATCCCTGGAGGTGTAAATTGTACAAGGACATGGAGTAATGAACAATTCCGCGACTGTTCATTACTACATTTTAGCCGACTTCGATTGGCGATAGTTCGGGCTATAGTGTGGCTGTTCCGTCTATTCTATTCAACATAGCTTTTTGTTTATCTCAACACTGTTTTTTTTTCTATGTTTTCATTCTGGCTAAATGCGTCGATTTCTTGACCACAAGAGTTCGTCATGTTGTCGGTTGAAAACATTGGATATATCAAACGTGTAAGTGTAGGGGGTTTCTCAAAATAAAACATCGGTTGAAAACAACTCAAATATTCTTACTGCGTAAAAATGTTTTGAGCTAATTTGATTTTCGACCTGATCGATAGGATACATTTTGGTCAGTCAATTTGGCGCCGTACCACCATTTCGTTTTGTATTCCAATGACATATATTTTGGTACATGACGGATCATGACGCACCTTTTTGGTGCATGGGACACGCGCTTCTCACATCTCTATGCTAATAGTGCAGAATATGTATGGCAGAACAGAAACTGACAGACCCATATACTCACCAGTTTTTCTTGGATGTGTGCAAATGGCATATCTCTACATTGTTTTATCGGACATACTTAAATGAAGCTATTGCTAGATTTGTCTGACATTGTACTGACTTCTGTACAAGACTCACCAATCTTTGACAAATAGACTGACATACATCAAAGAGACTTTAATCTTTTATTGGCAAACAGACCAAGCCTGTAAGTTAAGATGACAAAAGTTTAGAGCTGCTCCATTTCAATAAAATCGCATAATAATTGTATAATCACCGTAACAAAAGTCTTGTGTATAAATTGTGGCACCTTGCTAAGGGACCCAATACTTGGCTGTTGCATATTTAAATCCATATATTTCAAAGTTATTCATATTTCTGTTCAATGCCTTCATTGTTATGTAGTACACCTTCTTGGTATTCGCAAAACACTGCGAATCCCAGTCTAGGCGTGTTATAACCAAATCTAGTTGAAGATTGGTATCCATCACTTCCACTCTGCCATTTGATCATGTGTGATGTATTATAAGGAACTAGAGCTACATCCTGGGCTCGGGCACACTCAGTGGTACTAGCCTTTTATCCCGTATTCCCCTTTCTGGTAGATTTTCTCCAAGAATGTATTTCCAATTTTGATGCTCGATAGTGAGTCATTTTAACATTCTCTGGAAATACTTCTGTAGTTTGAGGGAATTGTACTAGCTTTTCAAATGCTACCAAAGAACCAGTACCACTGGCTGACAGTGACTGTCCCTGACAGGTTGTGCATAGCTGGAGCTCATGGCACTATTTGAAAATGATCGACCGACAATGCAAATGTTATGAACCGTGTTTTTCAACTTTTGCCGAGGAGGTATTTTTTGAAAGAATTCTCTAAGAAACCGGAAATACGAATAAAAGAATGATATATCTGATTTCTTTATATGCAACTAAAAAATTCTGTAAGACTTTAGTCGTCTTCATCTTTGTAGGCCTTACAGAACAATATAGAGATTCACTTTACATACACCATTTACAAATAAATGCTAATTTTTATCAGCTATAAGTTAATGGTATCTATCTATTCTTGCTTAACGAACATTGTTTGGTTTTCACACCCTGTCAAGAAAAATGGTGGAGTATCATGGTATAGCCCGTGTCAGGCAGACAGATGCGGTACGTCCGTTTGGATCCGATCCGTAAATCCTGCACATTTTGTCATACAGGCACCAAATTTGATACGTGGTGCATACCAAGACATTGTCACTGCCACCTACTTTTCATATTTGAGTGCTCTTAGCTTGACATATCATGTACTGTTTGACGTTAGGGACACAAACTTTTTTGTGTGGATACACCACAATACAAGGCGTGTAGTGTACCGAAACTATGTATATGTGACCTACTTTTTACATTTAGGTGCTCATAGTTCACTATTCTTTTTTGTATAGATACTATACATGCGTGTTTTGTTTCATATTCTATACTTTCAATCTTATTTAATAAACAATTACCAGCAAACAGCGTTTTCAGTTCAATAAATATTCCCCTTGTTATAGTTCGAAGTTTATGTGATAGTACTGGAAATTAAAGTTATGTAAATTACATAATACATTTACTCGTACGAAACTAGCTGTTGTTTTTACTCACGTTCGAAAAGTTTCAAGTTAAAAAAAAATAGTGCAAACCATTTCCTGCTGTGTCTTAATAATTAATGGCTGGAAAATAGCAGATAAATGAAAAAAAATTAAGGCAATATGCTGTTATTTCCCAAACGTCAAAATTTAAATGTTAGGCCTACCCCATTTGAAATCTATTTTGGATGACAAAAGTGATTTTGATAAAGATATGATTTATGTACAAAACAACTTAGAAAATATTGAGACAAAGGGAAAAATGCTGATAATTGGCATTTTCTTCTTTTTCTACAGTGTTTCCAAAGTCTTCCAATTAGGGGCGCCAAAACCATGTCTTGGATGGGAAAGGGTTAAGGTAACGTAAATTACATGATACATTTATGCAACTGTTGTTACTCTAATCAAAACCTGTAAGTAAAGCCTCTCTTACAACCGGTCGTACGTGCTCCTGCGTGCGGTCTGCGTGCGGTCTGCGTCTAAAACGTACGTTTAGTCGAGCGATGCACGCACGTGCAACGTACGATTTTGGTGGACGCAACCACGACGCAGACTGCACGCAGCAAAGAATTGACCGAACAATATTTTGAGGCGCTCTTACAACCCGTCCTGCGTCTTTATAAATAGTGCGATTTTGCAGAGTTTTAAAACGTACGATTTAAAAAGACGCACGACGGGTTGTAAGAGAGGCTTAAGGAAGTTGGTAACGAGGCCATTCACTTTTTTTAAATGACTTCTGACCAAAAATAGCAGATAAGAATAACTTAATCTAAAATTCCATAATGTAACGTAAGTTACACAACAAAGTCGACTGAAACAAATAAATGTGTCAAATCTTAATTGTTTTACCGTCTTAGGGCAACAGTAAGTGTTAAAACTCTGACATGAAATATATCAGTTTCCATAATGCATATGCATGTATAACCATTACATTAGTTATAAGGTAATTGAGGTAATTATAATATTGAGGTAACGGTAAATACATAATACATCTATGCAATCGTTGTTTTGCTCTAATCTAAAGCTTCAAGTAAGGAAATTGGTAACCAGGACATACACTGTTGTGTTTATATGACTTATGACCAAATAGAATAAATGAATCTAATATTAAATAACGTAACGTAAGCTACACAACATCATTGACTAAATTCACAGAAATGTGCCATATCTTTATTGTCCTCCAATCAAAGGGCATCAGAAAGTGTATTATGGATATCTTACCTTAAATAAATTAGTTTCCTCGTGCATATATAACCCTTACATTGATTATTTATACGGTACAATATTCCGATATCTTGGCGACCACCTTGAATTTCTCAAAATGCTAAAGAGTGACACGATATCACCCGTCAGATTCTTTAACAGTAGGATGTCTTCTTCAAGAATCAACAAAGAAAAAACCTATATAATCCACTGCAAGGTATAAGTGTATATCTGCCGGACTAGTACACGTACGTTTGACATGGCTTTGCATTTGACTGCAATTTGACCATTACCAGAAATTTGCTTTACGTGTTAAATCAGAGGATGAAAAGTAAAGGTTACAGACTCATGGTATTTCATTTTTGCGTTTTCCCATTCCAACTAACATTAAATGACGTTACGACAGTTTATGCGGTCTAGAGGAGTTGCATCGATCCATAAACATGGGAGACACTGGTTTATATCAAATTACTGGACAATTAACAAAGGATAAGGAAAAATCTACATAAGCAAAGTAGCATGCGGTTTATTTACGTAAAGCAAGTGTCTGATAATGCTCAAGTTTACATCACATGTAAACCATTCTTTAGAACGTGAAGGATTTGAAGATGATGAACGACAGTATCATATTATCTTCACATATCGTTATACTTAACTTTACACATCACCGTTGTGAATACAATCTCAATGACTTGACTTCCAGGATGGGTAAGACTCGCTGAAGGTGTTTACAACTACGGTCGTGTCGAGGTGAGACACAACGGTGTATGGGGAACTGTGTGTGATGACTATTTCGGTGATGATAGTGTGCACGTGGTCTGCACGTATCTAGGATTTACAAGGTGAAGTGAAATGATTTATTGATCAACTGATTGATTGATAAACTGAGGTACTCCCATTTCAAGCCGCATTTAATGTCTTTTTCAATTCAGTTTTATTGCGGTGGCTGGTTCATTTTGTTTTGGTCATTAACATTACCCTCTCTTTCCCTTTAAAGTTTTTCATAGTCCTTCCCCAAACAAGACATGGTTTTGACGTCCCTGAAAAAATAAGCTTTGGAATTTTAAGCTCACCCGAGTAAGAAGTGCTATTGGAGGGCTATTGTGGTCACTCACTGCCCGTCCGTTCGACTGCACGCCTGTTCACAATTCATTGCTAACACTCCAATGTCGATATATATTCTACCCAATCTTGATCAAATGTACTAGAAACATTTATTGTCACAACTTCTCGGATGAGTTTTATTATGGACACGTTGGGATCAGAAAGAACTGAGTTACCAGCCTTTGAATGTCTTAAACGGTCGATGTTTGACTTTGTTAACACTTTACATGTAATATCTTCAATTATGGCCCAATTAAGGCACTACTTCGAGGAAATGTTGGTGACTATAAGAATTAGTTTGACTTTCAGCGTATTCGGACAAGAACTTGCTGAGTTACCGTCCCTTGAATTCGTTTCAACAACCACAAATATTGAACAATCAAGACAAAGCCAAAATGTAGCCACAAAAAATGTTGGAGACCATGACATGATTGGGCCAGAATGACCGAAATGACCATTTTCGACTTCGTTTTCACTCACTATTACAACACTGAATGTTGTCTAATAAAGACAAAACATGGGCATAACGTTTGTGACCACAAGATCTTCCAGTCACCTCGGACTGGAGAATCAGAGTAATGTGCCCTTTTATTTGTCGATGACTGTAAGATCTCACATGAGTGCAATTTTCAGCGTGATCATATTCTGACATTTTAAATCATGTGCGTTTTACGTTTGACAAAATTGTGGTAATCACGATATCTAAGTTCAAGTGAGCGATTTAGGATCATCAAGGTCCTCTTGCGTTTTTTGTTGTGTGTGTATTTTTTGTCTCAATATTTCTGTGCTATATTGTACACAAACCCTTTCCTTTTTAAAACCAAATGCACCATCTCCAATTTCATCATACCAACTAACCATTTCGTTATTTGGGAATGGATTAATTGGAGAGGTCAAAATAAAAGGTTGTTTAAGCTATTTTTTCCTGTTCAGTTTCCCACTTTGACATCTTAATCGTAAATTGGATCGGGAATTCTCCGCTGTGTTTGCGAAAAAAAATTAAAGCAGAAGGTGGCAAAATGACAAAATGCCGGTGTTTGATGAATGGGATAGTTCTTTAAATAATCAGCTGATAAAAAGTTATTGACGGCCAAGCACAACTTTGGTAGGCTGTCAATTAAAATTTGCTCGGTCGTTAATAACGTTTTTTTCGGCTGGTTATAAGGGATCATTTGCATTCAACAGTCGTGTTGTCTTTTTCCCAAGTGAATTCTACAAATTGCGAAAATTTTAAGTTTTGTGTAGAGGATTTTTTTTAATGTTTACTCTCTCTACAAACTTCAGTGATTTACAAACATAGGACCGTGTTTTAGGAAGAACTCCTCTGTTTCCGTTATTTTCAACGCAACTTTGATTTGCTCTTTTTTCGTTTTAAAAATGTGCTAATGTGAAAATTCGACCATCTTAAAGACTGTGCCAATTAAAGTTTGTTTACAAATTTCTGTCCACAAGATCAAATATTACTGGTTGCATTATTTTCTTACAGTGGGAGTCGAATAAGAAACATTCCCGGTACCGGTGAGATATGGTTGGACGATGTTAAATGTGATGGTACCGAACGTTCACTAGATGATTGTCCTCACTCACAATGGGGAGTACATAACTGTCAACATAGCGAGGACGTCAGTGTAGTCTGCTGTTAGATACTTACCTTACCTGTGGGACTTTGCTTTAACCTTTCTCAAACTGCAACAATTTGGACTGTCCCATTTTGGAAGCTGATACAACTGACTAAATGGATGTTGATAGAAATAACATTGGTTAGCATCAATTTCTTCGTATTCTCAATGTTTACAGACCCGTCTGCAACGCCCATATTTTTCAGAACTATTAAAAAGTTTCAAAACAAGATTTGAAAAAGGTCGACCAAGGAACATGTATATCAAGTTTGGTCCAATCGGACCAATGGTTAAGGAGAAGAAACTGTTGACGGACTGAATCGAGTAAATTTGTTGGAGACTATGCCCTATCATTGACTTGCATATTAAGCGTTTTTATGTAAAAAGGTATTTTTCTGTCAAAAATGTCATATTCTCCATAGATATTGTCCGTACACTGCTTAAGCTATAGATCGTACACCTGCATAGTAACGGACTGCTATCGACCGTACATCGACTTGTTTTGTTTTTCATAAATATCCACAAATCCAGGGGCATTGACAATTTGAAACTCTGTTTCCAATGGCGTTGGACAATAATGAATGTTTATCGATGCGAAACTGTTGTCAAATTAACATTATAGGCCTCAATAAAGCAGATTCGAGTCAGGTCGGTAATTGACAAATGTTAGTGATTGGGTTGGTGATTTTACTTGACTATGTCTCACACATGTATTCCCCAACCGTATCCTATAGTCACAAATAAAGATAAATGTATCGACGATGTTATTTCTATATTTGACAAGCCGATTATGATTTTATATGAACAATAATAAAAGAAATAATGACCTTGTAGCGTATCGCACCAACTTTCCATCGACTAAAAATGGCTATATCCGGTGTACAATGATAGACGGTGATTACGCTATCAATATGAAGAAGTAATTAAAAAAATATATATAGTATTGTTTAAAGCGTTTGTTATTTTTAGCAATCACTTGTACGAAAACATTCGGAATATTCATTGTTATAGCCCAGCAACATAAACCCAAGACTTCTGCACATGTAACGACGGCACTTCCGCAATGTTTTGTTATAATGCTATGGTCACACATAGCCGGGTGACGAACCGGTTTAAATAGTTCTTATAAACCGTACACGGTTTTGCTACGGAATTCGGGGTTGATTTGCATACTCGACAGGTTGATACGGCAAGATAAGGGTTTTCAATACGAATGTCAGAAATCAAGGTACGGGTTGGTAATGGTCGATACGGGTCGACACTGGTAGGACTGAATATTATAAATATATGCAGCTGCGGGTCAATAAGGGTCGGTGCGGATTATGCTAGGTTCCCACTGCCGATCAAATTAACTCGATCAAACCCGACCAAGCGATCGAGTACCGGTCGAGGTCGGTCGGCAAGGGTGATCGGGATAAGTCGAGATGGTCGAGTTTGGTCTGCATCGATGGGTAATCCTGCCAACTTGTTTTGACACGTCAAAAAATCCGTGTAGCGGTCGAGTAGAAAACACATCGGGAAGATGCTCGAATATCGATCGTAAGGAAGATCGAGCTGATCGACAATCACTCGAGTAGAGATTGTGTTTGCTCGAGTCGATATCTTTTACCGGGATTTGATTGGATGAACAGTTGGAGCAGAAGTCGAGTTGATCGGGAATGCGTTCGGGAATAACTCGTACAAGTCGAGGTGATCGAGTGCTTCCAACTACTCTATGACAGCGGATCAACTCGATCTACTCGATCGCTTAACTGCACTCGATCAATCCCGACCATATGACTTTTTCTCGATCTCTAGTCGATCAAACCCGACCTCTCCATTCGATTTGATTGAGTGAACAGATGAATCAGAGGTCGAGTAGATCGGGTAGTGGTCGGAAATTACTCGAGTACAAGTCGAGGTAATCGAGTGCACGCTCGGTGCAGGTCGGAATACAAATTATCTACCCGATCACACTCGATCTCCAGACCCGACTGATTCTCGACAAGGTCGATCTTCTACCCGATCAATACACAATCGCTTCTCGATCTTTTTTGTACTCGATCGCACTCGACTGTTTTTGCATGTCAAAAAAACTCGAGTAGGAAGCCCGAGCGATGCAGATCAATTTCGATCATCTCGACCGCGCCCGATCACTCTTGAAGACCTAGCTCGACCTGTGTTCGACCGCTTGATCGAGTTGATCTGGTCGGCAGTGGGAACACCAGGTCGTGCGGTAATAAATGTGTACAAACAGCACGAGATCCCGCGCAGAGTATATTAATAGAAATATTGAAAATTATCGGAAATTGCGTTTCACGTGATTCCCCGCTCTGAGACATAACACGTACGATTGATATAATGGTATTAAACGTCTTAAAGAATGCATTGATCTTTATATTTAATCAGATTAAGGATGAGTCAATAGCTGAAAGTACATTTACGTTACATTTAAATTATGCACATATTTAAACTGACAATATTATGAAGTTAATATGAATATGTGATAATCAAAGACGCTGCAAAAAAGTCCATTCAGAACACCTAGAATAGAATCAGCTCGATCTGGTCGTGTACAGATCGAGATGGTCGGGTATTGATCGTGTAGGACTCGAATTAAGGACGGGGTGATCGGGTAGACATCGGAAAGATGGTCGGGCTTCAATCGGGAAATGCTCGGGAGTGCTCGGGCGGAGGTCTAGTTTGATCGACTAGAGATCGAGAAGAAGTCGTGTATACACATTTGGTCGGGCTTGATCGGGTAAATTAGGTGGTCGTGTTGATCGAGTTGATCAGATCGGCAGTGGGAACCTAGCATTAGGTACACGGGTCGACACGGAATATGACACTTCCGTGCACGGATATTGAAATCAACGTGCTTGCAAAATCATAAAAATCGCAGTCACACATAGCCGGTTTTCGACACGGGTCCACACGAAGTTAAAAACCGTATCAACCCGTTTCAACCCTTATTGACCCGTATCGTAACCCGTATCAATTCCGTGTGAATTTCGTGGCGATGATACGGTTTCATAAAGTTTGTGGTCTTGTTCAAAAATCTAAACGGATTTCGAAACCGTATCACCGCCCGTGTGGACGCGTGTCTCACCGTATTGACCCGCACGGACCCCTTTCAGCTAGAAACAAAAGCCGTATCTACCCTTTTCGTGTGTAGTATTGCCTTTGTTATTATTATTATTATTATTATTATTATTATTATTATTATTATTATTATTATTATTATTATTATTATTATATCTTCTTCCTATTTTTTTCCTTTTTGCGATGAAGAGTAGACAACTGTCGTTGTTATTTTGTCCCAGGGATATTTGTGTCAAGCGGCAACTAAAAGAGATGCATTGATCCTGGCAATTTTTATCGGTGATTTACAGCACTTTTATCACTTAATACAATTTCATGTTAAGACGTTGCTATGCCAGTGACGCGACGGCGTGTTGTGGCAGATACATTGCCTGTCAAGAAAACATCGAAATAAGATTGTGCAACGAGCTAAAAATTGTCAAAATGTTGATGATTTCGCATTACCTCCGTCGGAATTTTTCAAATCAAACTGTTTGTCAATTAGTCACATAGAAATGAGGCCTTTACAGAAGCGTAGGTCATTTTTTTGTATCCGCGAGTAAGCAGATGGTATGCACGTCGTCGAACGAGACCCGACAGGGAACACTATGCAGTATATCGAATAAGGCTCTGCGAGATGTCTACGACACAATTTCTGACAGGGTAAATGAGTCGAAACACTTCAACAATATTTAAAAGTCGAGTAATCATCGACACTTTACCGACATCTTTAAACGTGAGAAAGCCGCCGATTGATCGGTTGATTGTAACTTGAAAGGCTGACATCTCATGGATCATAAAAAAAATACTACTTTCGTCGGCAAAGTCGTCGATCAATCAACAATGTCTGTTCAACTAATCGCCAAAAAATTTCCCGATGTTACCAAAACCCGTCAATCACACAAAGATCGCTTTTACGTCGGCCGATGCGTCGATATATCGACGAGGTATCTCGTTAGTACTACCAAAAACCGGCCCGCGCTGTACCGCCGGTGTAACGTAGTAAAGTGACCCCCACAGAATACTGACCCCCGGTCACTATTTTATATAGGATACTGACCCTCTTTCCATAGAATACTGACCCCCATATAAAATAACGACCCCCCCCCTGATTCTATCTATAAAATACTGACCCCCACCTAGCTTATTGCTAATTCAAAATACGCTACACATGTATATCGATTCAAATGACATCTTTGTTTATTATGCTCCCCGAAAAAAAGAATCGGGGAGCATTTAGTCCCAATGCTATCCTTCCGTTCGTCCGTCCTTCCGTCCGTCCGTCTACAGCCAGATCTCAGCAACCTTTAGGCAAATTCAATTGAACTTCACATGTGTAATCCCTGAAATACTTTTTTAAGTCTGTGTTCTCGCTTTTTTTATTTGAGGTTGCGTCACAGAAAAAGGGGCCTCAATGTAGAAATTAGTGTTTCTCTAATTTCTCTTCATTCAATGAACTTAAGGGGGAATGCTCCAGTTTCCTAATTTTTTCCCAATAATAGAATTTATTCATAGTGTGTATGTTGAAATTACATGTTATTACCAATTGAAAAATAAATCAAAAATGGGTGGTCAGCGATCTTGTTTGAATTTTATTGGCATTCGTATCACATAACCCTACATCGAAAAAATGCACAATTTCTTGCGCCTGTCAAAGGTCACTAAAATGCTAATAAAAAGCTGTATATTCATCGTTTAGTCCGGAAAACGGATTTAAAATAACGTCTTACATTTATTACGAACAGAAAACCCAAAATATGTGCTATTATAAATGCGTAAATGTATAAAACAGCATGCTCACGTGTTCGGTTAGATCAACGAAGCTGGAGTGTTTTATGTCAAAGTTTTCATATTTTTGGAAATATTTCAAGTTCTACATAATAGAATTTGATAAAACTCCCTCATTGTATTAAGCAACATGTCCTGGTAATAATTCAAAAAGAAATTGTGTAGGTCAGCGCACTTATTAGTGAATTACGGCAATTTTTTCAGCTACACATGAATAAAATGACGCAAAACAGTGGTAACTGCATACACACTTGCGACTGTCTTGCTCTAAATATTCGATTTCCATCTTGAGAAAATCAGTTTCGCATAATAAATACACTTTTACCGTCGAAAATGGTAAATTGTAATTATGTGTTATATTATTGAAAATCTGGTAGCGAAACATATTGGTACGAAACATTTAAATTACTACAGTAAAATCCTAGTGTTCCGAAAAACTGGAGCATTCCCCCTTAATTTAATGGAATTTTGTTCTTCAGTGGTAAATGAGATGTTCTGTAGCTTATTCACTAATTAATTCATGCACAAAAATCCTGTCATATGAAAAGGGGACTAAATGTATGATAACATTGCGTCTAGATCTTTAAGTCTGCCCGAAGCAAAATCTCAACAATTCTTGCACCAAATTGGACGAAACTTCAATATGAACGACGTGAAATTCTGTCAAGAACCTATTCTCTCTGTTTCTCAATTTGATGTTGTGTTATAGGAAAAGGGGTCTTATTGTAGAAGTTTTTATCATATTTCTTTTAAGCTAGATAGAATTTAATGAATTATAGATTCTATTTGAATAATTATTTTTTCATATCTTACATCTTTATTTTCCAATTGCGACAGCTTCTTGACGCCTTTTTAGTCTGACTTATTTCTCTAAATTATGTTTTATGGACTTCCCATTATGTCCCCTTTAGCGTGACGTGTTACTTATAAATACTTTTTCATGACAAACACATGGTTCTACACTGAAATGTGACGTCATCGTGACCTAGTTTTCGGATTAAATCGCTTCGCCAATCGTTGAAACGCTTATTTGATTGGTCAGAAAAAAAGGTCACAGAAGATGACCCCTTACTGGTGCCTGTCAAATTTTACTGCCAAGTCAACACAGGATATTAAATCAGTTTGAGAAGCCAAGATAACTATCTCGCTAAAGTGACTAAATCACTTTAATATGCAACCGCCAAGCACGAAATTGCGTATGGCAGACACACATACATAACACTGGTAGGCTTCGAACTCACGACGCTGAGGGGCAAGTGATTTTCGGTCAGAAACCTTTTAAATTTATTTGTCCTTTGTCCTTTCCACACATTTGTACATATAATAAGTAGAAGTTCGTAATCCATGAACATACTGTAGACTTCATGTGCGGATCTAGAGGGGGTCGGGGAGGGGGGTCCGGATCCCCCCCCGGGCATTGGCCGAAAATTAGATTTTGAGTATATAAGTTTAGTGTAACGTTACATATTTATTACATTTTTAAGCCATAATTTGAGGTTAGGACCCCCCCCCCCCCCCCCCGGAACAAATCTTGGGATTTGACCCCCCCCCCCCCCCTTGGAAAAAATTCTTGGATCCGCCATTGCCTACTGTACATACGATCAAGAACCATTTCTTGATTTTAACTTGCCATGTTATAGTTTCAGAAGGCCTCATTGTAAATAAGTTTTCATTCATGACAACTTAATGGGCTACCTTCTTTAAATAAAGATTTTATTATTATTATAACCATTACAGATGCTCCGAGACCGGATAGCTTAGTCGGTAACGTCGGGGTCTGCCAATCAAGGGATCGTGAGTTCAAACCTGGCTCGGCATCTATCGATTCTGACATTTGACAAAAGTCATTTGTCTCTCACCAATGGGTGTAAATCATTTATGAGAGAGTAGCTGGGGGCTCTGTTTGTACTTTCTTTGGTAGTACGGGTGCAAGAAATACCAGGACAGGCCACGGCCTAAGCGCAGTTGGTAGCGCATTTGCTTCTCATTCGAGAGGTCCTGGGTTCGATACCCGGCCGCGGCTAATACCCTTTCTGACAACATTGTCAGCCATCAATGGGTTTGAAATCGTTAACCTAAGTGGGCGAGCAGCTGGAGGCTCGGTAAGTGTGTTGTGGTAGTACTGGTTTGAGAAACAACAGGAATCCATGGGTAGGTGCTCCAGCCACCGCGATATGACCCTGGCAGTTGAAAACGGCGTAAAACCCCAATAAACTCAAATACCAGGAATCCATTTTAGGTGCTCCATCCG
Source organism: Fragum sueziense (assembly GCA_963680895.1). Taxonomy (NCBI): domain Eukaryota; kingdom Metazoa; phylum Mollusca; class Bivalvia; order Cardiida; family Cardiidae; genus Fragum; species Fragum sueziense. The sequence goes on from OY804603.1 coordinate 11,311,468, forward strand.
CCGCAATATGGCCATAGCAGTTGAATACAGCGTCAAAAACAAATAAATCAAATCAATTCAGATGCGGTTGAAGCGTCTAACCAGCCAGTTTGAATTGCGTGCGCCCAATAACATATGAAAAGTTGCGGTCAAAACACTCTGTATGTACGGACAGACGCATGTACGCACGAGTGCAATTGCACCCCCGATGACTATCAATGGAGATAATTATGTTGCACGGGTACCATAGTTGGGTTTATATTAGAGAAACATTTTGGTGTGAATGTGG